>JAAMPI010000359.1:0-41683 GCA_013054445.1 Cudoniella acicularis
TCTCACAGGAACAAGGCTCAACAAGCAAGCTACCACCCGCCAATCTGCCAAAACGGACCGAAAGCTCCACGAGTACAACCCACTCACGAAAAGCCGGGATACCAGCGCCTCAAAGGAGCAGAACCAGGGGCATGACCCTTCTCTGCCTGCGAGCTCTAATGTAAATTACCTGGCTTTCAGCTGTCATGGTCGAGGGAACAACGTGGCAAGTCCGGCACATACGGACGTATGGTAAGATGAGGTGAGAATTTCTCTGGCGGCCGCGCGTGGCAGGCTAGGCGAGATCTCTATTCCGGTATGGATGGATAGTATGGTACCGTAGCATTCGCCGTTTCATGTGCTTGTGCATGTGCATACAAAGTGAGCACTAGTATACTCACTTTCTGTAGGGCTGAGATCCTTGAATCGTGCGTGGTGCAGTAGTGGAGTGGGGGGGGGGGAGCGGGTATCAGATGAGGTGAGATTCCCCTTTCTCCCTACCATACCGATACGCACGCATGGGAGAGCACGAGCACTCTAAATTATGTGCTGTAGGGCTGAGCTTCGTAGCTATGTACTGTTATCGCTGCTTTTCGGGGTATCCTTGACATCTTGTCTAGGCATTTGTGGCCTTTCTCTTGGAAAGGGCTAACTCCTGAATCCCTGTCCCGCAAACACTAGAACGAGATAGTAAATGCAAAACGAGAAGTAGGAGCCAAGTCACCAAGCTGAGGAAGGGAATATAACTTGTTTCAAGAAAGCAGGGGTCAAGGATGGAGAGGTATTTACTGCAATGGCTGATATGGAATAGAACGCTGATGAAAACAAGGGAGGGAAATAGAAGGTTAGACGGGACGATCGCAAAATCAGCGAAATATTTAGCATTTTACGATGCCAAGGCAATGCTTCAAAGCCTAGACAGTGTGGTGTTCAACAAGTCAAGCCAAGGCCCCGTCCTTGGTAGTCAAATCTAGCTAGCCCAATGCTAAGCTATATCTCTATATCAAGTACATTTCATAGCGATGATGCAATATGCAACATGGGCTTATTCCTATCCAAGTGCGCCCTTCCCTACCTGTTAACGCCAGACAAACCAGTCCCTAATTTCATAATCATGTAGGTCGTTTGAAAGTCGGAGCAGTGAACGGCTTCGACTGGTATGGTTGAACAGTTCGTTTTATACCCAAGCTTTTTGCAACTCCTCCGCCGGATTGCGCTAAAGACATCGTGGTTGTGGTATGCATTGACGTTGCAGGTCGAAGGAGGTGCATTGAAGTTGGCTTTGCGGTTACGCCAGGTGATTTTATGAGTAGAGGCTCAGGCTCAGGTTCGGGAACGTTTTGGGCTTTCTCAAGTTTTTCCCTCGTCGGTGAGCTTGATAGAAAGACATAATTGTTGCGCTTGTGTGGCTCAATTGGGACGGCTTGACGTGGTCGAATACCTGTTTGCGAGGGGCCGATTCGATGTGTAGCTAGTGATGGTGCAATGCCAGACTCTATGCTATTCGCAGCTGTTGGTCGTGGTCTACTGAAAGCGTTAGGCATAAGTGTAGTCCTCGAGGTCGTCTTGGAATTATTTTGAGTTGAATGTCTTGTAGTTGTGGTAGGAGGTTCTTGTCGAGCACTGGGATTTTGGAAGAAGTTCAGTATGTTGCCCTGTCCCTCAAGTGCCTTCGCCTTTTTCGAGAGTGGCTTTTGGGCCTTCGAGGACTCCTCTTTGGCAGCTGCGCAGTTGACTGACTGTTCAGTCAAGACTTGCATATGCGACCCCGCACTCACAAATCCCGTCCCCAAAGTCGCAGATGCAGTAGTAAAACTCGCTGCTCGATCCATTGTCGTGGCATAAGACGGCTTCCAATTGCGTTCCGTTACTGCTTCCGGGTTACTTGTCGACCGGCCAAGTTCTACTCTGCGACGCTTGGGAGCTTGTTGTCCCATTGTGTAGCCTATACCTCCGACAGGAAACTCCATCTTTGACTCTGCTTCATCACCTTCTTCGCCGTCCACAGGGAACATATTGTCTTCGAGAGTTCGGAGCATAGAGGATGATTTCAAGATTGAAATTGCGGTTGGTGGAGCTCGTCGAAGTATTTCCGATATGGATTGAACAGTTGGCGCGTTCAAAATAGGACCTCTCTTTTCGAGATGCTTGTCCAACGTAGTCGGAGAGAGGAAGGGGCAGAGCGCTGTCTGTTCGCTTTGGGAGTTTTTGAGGGGATAACTCATGTAAAGAAGAGCTTTAGCTCTTGTCATGGCTACATACAGCAATCTCCGCTCTTCGTTCGTATCCTCAGCACGAGAGTGTGGAATAGAACCTTGATACACTGCTGGAATGAACACCACTGGCCATTCAAGGCCTTTAGCTGCGTGAATAGTTGAAATTGTAATCTGTGCCTTCGGCGCCCCTTCATCGTTGTCCGACTTGACTTCTGAGGCCAGCGCAACATTTGCAAGAAATCTTGACAAATGGTTATCGTCCTCCTCTTGTTTCAAACCACCGATCTCGGGAAGCGTTTCATCTTCGTAACCGCAAGATACCAGATCTTCGAAATCCGTAGCCTGAGTGATAAGTTCTTGAACGTTATCCCAGCGTGCTTTATGCGCATCTCCCTGATGTTCCTCTAACCACCTTTCGTAATTTGTCTTCTCCAGCACAAAATTCATGATGTCAACCGTAGAAGATCTCTCCTTGACTGGAGCAGCCAGTTTCTTCCTAGCAGTCAGAATCATGTTAACGAATTTTCCAAGTGCCTGCTCGGCTGACTTCTGGAGCTTTGCTGTTGTTCCTTTGTTGCCCTGGACTGTTCCTAGAATCAATGACCAGAGTGTAACTTTTCTGACATCCGCTTCTTCAAGCAAGGCTCTTATAGTAGTTTCCCCAAGTCTGCGGGAAGGAACATTGATAATTCGTGCCAAAGCATCGTTGTTATCTGGCTGATTGATTACTCGTAAGTAGTCCAAGAGTGTTTTGACTTCTACTCGGTCATAGAATCGGAGGCCGCCTGCATAGTGTGAGAAAATATTCGTGGACTTTCGTGGAAAACAACTTACCAACCATTCGATACGCTATGCCCGCCTTTCCTAGAGCAGTTTCAATCAAACGCGAGAGCGCTGCTGATCGAAGAAGGATAGCAAAATCATTCAAATCTAATAAATCGCCACTCATGCCTACGCATCTCTGGATTTCCGTCACAATCCATTCAGCTTCTTTGTAAGCTCCAGCAAGCTTCCGTAGAACTGGACGAGTTCCAACGGTGTGAGTAGGCAGGAGAGATTTGGCGACTCGAGAGCTATCTTGCTCAATGACATTCAAAGCTGCGAGCAGAATTGCTCCCGAAGAACGATAATTCTCTTCTAATGCAATCGTTACAGTATCTGGGTACTGATGAAGCATCCGTTTATAATTCTTGATTTCGGCCGCTCGAAACCCATATATACTCTGGTCTGGATCCCCAACAATTGTAATTCGTTTCTTTTCGGCAGCAAATAAGCGCATCAAGTCGAATTGCACCAAATTCGTGTCTTGGAATTCGTCAATCAGTACTGCTTCGACATTTGAAACACAGGAAGGGTGATCCCGAAGTAGGTCGACACATCGAAGAAGAAGATCATCGTAATCCAGCAGATTTGAAAGCTTCAGGGCATCCTCGTATTCCGTATAACATATTTCGAATTCTTGCATCTCGAACGATTTTGCCCCAGATTTGTTTGTCTCTTTTTCCGCATTTTGCCCTCCTCTAGCCTTCCGACCGCTGATCCGACTTCTTGCCACTTTTGGGTCAATTTGGAATTTCTTGCGCTTGACGATCCGTTTGATAATTGCCAGAGAGTCGGCGCTATCTGCGATCCCAAAGTCTTTCTTAATGCCAATCAGATGCCCATAACGCGCCAAGTATCGCCGCGAAATGCTGTGGAAAGTGCCGAGTATCAGCTTCGACTCAAGTCCATTCCCAAGAAGCTTCCCAATTCTCTCCTTCATTTCCCTCGCGGCCTTGACCGTAAATGTCGCAACAATGATATTCCATGGCTGAAGACCTTGAGCAAGCAGCCAAGCTGTTCGTGAGGTCAACGTATGTGTTTTCCCACTTCCTGGACCTGCGAGAATTGCCAGCGTATCTGCGAAGGAGGAGACGGCGGCATGTTGAGAGGAATTGAGGTTTGAGAGGAGACCATCGGGATTCATTGTTTTTGACGCGTCAATTGCTCAATTAACGGTTATTTTCGCGGAAAAGTGATAGTCCCTTGCCTCACCAGGCATTGCGTCTTCCGAAACGCTCTTGATGACTGAGGGGTCTTGGTTGGTCGCTGTGTAGTTGTTGATGGAGTGATGATTGACGCGTTCGAGAAGTTGAAAGTCGCGTCGGATCCTCGTCATCACGTGCCAACTCAAACTCAACCTCATTCGAGGTTTTCATCTCTCCTCATCTCTCAAGACTTGTCAATAATTCATCCGACATTTTTCAAAGCAACTAAGAGTCTCCAAATATGGAACATGTTTTGCGCAGAACATGCCGAGTGTTTGTGCGCTTAGTTGCCCTGATGTGTCGAGTTGAGTACCATATGATGAGAACCTTGCGTCGTCGAGCCGTGCAGTCGCTGAGCGAATTCACATACTGACAGAAGCTTAAACCCACTTCTAATGAAAGGATTCGTGCATGATTACAATCCAAAAGAACAACATAAAGTCATTGTGCAGCTTGAATTCTGAATTTGGTTTTCATTCCAAATATCAACGCAATATCAACGCAATTGTAATGCAACGCAGTTAAAGAAAACTCCCCTCATCTCATCCAAATCAACGCCTTCTTCAAAATCCTCGGCATCCAAATCATCGTAACGCTTCCAGATGCGAACCCCATTTTGGTATCAAAGAAAAATCCACGCAATGCCATTGCAAAGCTCTAACGCTCCGCACGAAAGAAAAAAAAGAAACTCCGACATGTAAACAAATCAACGCTCCCATCACTCAATGCCGAGTACTCCCCCCAACACCCGCATTCGTCTTAGAAACCATCTTTGACCTTATCGAAAATCGCTCCTTCCTCAAAAGTTGGCCTGGATCTGTCGATGGGAGGCTGGTTGTCATTCCGCTTCAAAAAGAAAGAGAGGTAGAGTCCCCCCTTCAAATTGGTCTTCTGCTCGTATTTAACCACCGTGTATAATCCATCATATCGTACGCCCTTGGCAGGTCGACCATTCCAGCCAGATTTCGAAGTCCTCAACACCCGAACAGGCTTCTTGGTTTTGGAGGACCGAATAAGCGATTGTGTGTATGGGTTCTGTTTATCAACGGTCGGCTTTAAAATGTCCTTGGGATCATGAGCGTTAGCTGTGGAGTAATGTAGCGTGTCGCCATTGTCCACATCGACATCATCGTACTCTCCGGAGACCACAATGCTGTAGCATCCCTCGGCCGCTGTGCCACTGATACCTGCTACAGGGGCTCCTAGAGTTATATGAATTAGCTTGGTTTCGAACAGAGGATGGATAACTGATTAAACTAACCATGGGCGCCATCTCTCATCGCAGCAACTCGCATAGGCCAGCACATGCCCACCTCCAGGCCGTTGTGGCCGAATACTCTGAAATCCTTTTTCTCGTACTTATCGACGACCCATATTTTCGATTTTTTGACCGACATGACGATATGATGCATGATTCCGTGCAAACCAAATATCTTGTGGTCATCTCGGGCTCTTATAATGCAAGCCGGCTTCTCGGTCTTTCCATCTTTATTGTGAACTTTAGCTGCCTTTGGCTTTGGCAGTGCAGACTTTTCTTCAACTCGAGCACGCTTGGTTCTGGTTTTGGCTTTTGGTTCGTCGGGAACTTCAGGTTCAACTGGCACACCCCAATTGATTGCCTCGAATTCTTCTCGAAAACCTTTGGCAATTATTTGACAATCCTCGGGCATATTGTTCCTAGTGTCTTCAATCGCCAAGAGGCATCCTCTGACATTATGCTCCTTGCTATCAAAATGTCAGTTCTAAATCTTCAACGTTGGGAGAAAGAAACGTACTGGAGCTCCGCAATCGGCTTTTTATTTTGTGCAACCCAATAAAGAAAGAGAAGAACTTTATCCATATGTTCGTCTGTAAGCTGCTCTATGTTTCTTCCGGACTTCAATTTCATCGCCACAAGCGTCAGATTGTCTTTCAAAGTTTTGATGAAAGCGGGATTGAAATCGGGTTCGCCGTTTTGGCTGAGGTAGTAGTCAACGGAGTCAGCAACAAGTTCTCTCGGATCAATTCTCGGACTGGCATCGGAGCTAAGTTTTCTCGGTGAATTGATTCCGGATATAGAGGCAAGTTCTGACTGACTCTGACCACCGCTTGTTGTTGGTGATGACATTGTGCTATGAAAACAATCCTATTTGAGCTGTTGAAGAGTTAGAAAGGTGATGTTTGTGGATGAAGAGGGTAGATTAAAGGATAGGCTAGAAAGGTGACGTACCAAGTCGAACTTGTGAGTTAACTGAGCCCGGATGAATAGAGAAGTGTGTTTCGCGAGCTAAAGAATCCCTAAACGGATCTATAGTTAGCGATAGAAATAAAAGAAAGATTGGGTCGAGAAACTTATCTTCGTAAACTTACTCTCTAATCTCTAGATAGAGATTAAAATAATCCCTACTTACGAAAGGAAAAGTCCTAACATAAGATAGAATCTAGGGTTACACTCCCCTTTTAGAGGGAGATAGGCGAAATTTCGCAAGTGCCGAAGTGAACCCGAAGACAGAGCTGTCTGATAAACCTTGCTAGCTGCTCAGTCCTCGAACCGAGAGTACCTTGAAGCCTTTCTGAAAATGTCAGCGCACAAAGAAGCAGACACCGTTAGGAAGTTCACAAGGGAAGACTCATGCGTTTTGAATAGGAAGAGGCTCTAGGGGTCTCTTAACTTATGTTTGATCTCACCTTCGACAATCAAAGTAGGATCAAAGGGGAACGTAAAGGAGGATGTAGGGGGAGAGAAGAGAGGGTAGGTCTGTGTAAGAAAGGGTGCTAGGGCCTGTTCACCTTCCGCGCGCGCGCAACGTGTGGATAACGAGGGCGAGTAGGTGCGACACCGAGTGAGAGCGACTCTGCAAGTGCGATTGCTTCCTTTAGGTCTAGCACACGGCTAAGTCTTTGGCTTCTTGGTTGGCGAGTCGAGAAGGTTGATGCGAGTTGTGTCGCGATGTTGTACTGTTGATTAATGAAAGCGCGTGGTGGGTTGGAGGAGGAGGAGCTGGCGGAGGAGGTTGTTGTTCTGGCAACGAGATCGGAGGTTTGAACGCGAGAGGAGGTCCTTTTATAGCTAAGGGGAACCGTCGAGCGCAGAGCGTTGCGCGTCTGCCGAGCCGAGTGAATGTTTAAATAGGTAGTTGCTAGATCCTTCGCTCTTGCTGTGTCTTGCAGTGGATATTGTAAGAGGCAACTGGCCAGATTATTAGCTGTTGATCAGGTGCTTTGAGTTTCAGATCTAGATTGAAGTGAAGCAAAAGTGACAGGTGATTGAATCTTCAGCAGGATTGAGCTTAAAAAAGCAGCGTTGCAAGTCCGACAAGTTATTCTCTGAAAACTCCACTTGCAGCTCTGCAAAGAAGCACAAAGGTTTCTAAAAGTGTCTGAGTTCGTGTTCTCGATCGCACCAGTCGCCAAGTAGTCCCTTCTCAAGAAATATTGAGCTCAAAGAGGCCACGGTAAAGCGAAACCTCTAACTGCCACTTACTATAAGTCTGACAAGCCTTTTCTCACTTCTCTGAAAAGTCCACTTGCAGCTCTTTA
Source organism: Cudoniella acicularis (assembly GCA_013054445.1). Lineage (NCBI taxonomy): Eukaryota > Fungi > Ascomycota > Leotiomycetes > Helotiales > Helotiaceae > Cudoniella > Cudoniella acicularis. The sequence goes on from JAAMPI010000359.1 coordinate 7,742, forward strand.
TACGTATCTTATTTTCAGGTATAATTGACCTTGAACAACTTCGCAAGTTCATTCAGGCAGAGTTGTCACGAGCAGCTCTTCAAAAGATAGGTATAAGTATATTCGGATTTTGAATATACTAGGTTTTGTTTTGGGAGATGGTTCCAATGCACTTGATGTGCAAGAAGCGTCACTTCCCGAGGATGCTGCTTATAAAAATCTCCTGTGAAGTATTCTCCGATGTGGAGTTTCAAACTTCAAATTAAAAAAGCTTTCTCTTGATTCTTGAAAAGGGAAGGCTTTTAGGCAATTAACTCAGTTCAAGTATACCTTCAACAAACACCCCTACACAATCAAAAAATTAGCTAAAGCTCCTCAAAAACTCAGAAGTGTGCTTTACCCAAAAGAAAATTTAAAAAAATTAACACCACCAAAGTCATCGACAAACTAACCATTCATTTATCTAAAAACGATAAGCAAAAAAATCACTGTATACACAACATAGCCGTTTATACTTAATAGGGGAAAAAAAAACCTCAAGAAGAGGAACCAAACACAACACGAAATTTTTTTGAAGTAAATATTGTGTTGACTAACAGTTTTTTTTTTGCCTTTTGTACACAAGTACACCCCACAGTAAGAGTTGGGGCCATTACTCTCCGCCCACCCCACTAAAATACACCAAAACATACACTTTTAAATTTCTTATAATTCAACAATAAATTCAATTAAAGATCCTAAAATACGTTTAATTAACTAGATTTACTTTAATTTTAATTCATATAATTCAGAATTTGATTTAAACAAATAATAAAAAAGGTACACGTACTTCTTTTCTATAAAGTCACGAAATCGCTTAATTTACATATAAAATTCCTAAAATTTAAGGCTGTCTATATTTAAGCGTATTAAAAATATACAACTTAAAAATGAAAATTAATTCCTTCATACTATCCCTCCCCCGGTTCAGATGTTATTTTGCCACTTTGGTTGCCACTTTATCACCACCTGAAGCACTCTACTTGTGACTCCACTATCTGCCTTCTCACCACTATAGCTAGTGCTATAGGGGCTACATAATATGAATTTTTAGGCTATCGTAAAGGTACGAAAAAGAAGGAAGAATAAGCTATCTCTTTACTAAAGGATCTTGTCGAAGGAATAAGGTTTATTTAAATTTAAATTATATAATTGCAGGGTAAAAGGAATTATAGATATAGCTTCAATTGTGTCAGGGCTACCTTTCTAGGCGACTCTGGGCAGTAATTAGGTGCTGTAGTGGAGAGAGAAGTGGGGTGCGCGACGATATCGCAATAGTGGCAACAAAGTGGCAAAATAACATCTGAACCAGGGGGGGGATAGTAGCACTGCACGACACATTAATGATTAAGCTGTCAGCTAACTCGAGTTGCATGAGGGGATCACTGTAGCCGCCAGAACCTACTAGCCCCCCATCCCCCCCTTGAATAAAGGTTATTTTGCCACTTTGCTTGTCACTGTAATACCACCTTGTTGCACCCCACTTCTTTCTCCACCAGGCACCTGATTTCTGTCTAGAGTCGCCTAGAAAGGTAATACTGACACAATTGAAGCTATCCCTACGATTCGTTTTACCCTGTAATTATATACTTAAAATATATATAAATCCTATTCTTCGGTAGGATCCTTTAATAAAGGGAAGGTTTATTTACTCTTCTTTTTCAGAGCTTTCCGACCGCCTAAAAATTAATGATATTTGTCTCCTATAGTACTCGTGAAAGAGGTGAAGAGGCACGCAGTGGAATTATAAGTGGAGTGCTTCAGGTGGTGATAAAATGGCAAAATAACCTTTATTCAGGGGGGGGGATAGTAAGTCCAATAAGCATCGGGAACGAACACTGCCACTCTCGGCTGATCAGACCACAATTCAAGAACCACTTGCCGACCCTGAACCGAGCACGGGTCGGTATTTTCCCAGCGAGAGGTTTGTTTCCGGAGCACTTCTGGCCTAAGAATGGACCCCGCCGCATCAAAATGGGTGTGCATCAGCTGCACCGCCCTAGCTTCTGGGATCTCATTGGCTTTGTCCTCCACAACTACCGCCAGACCTGGGATTTAACCGCTGGTGCTCATCTACCCAATTATCGTCACCGAATGCATATTTTTAAATTCTCAAACCGGGGTCTGACTGCAGCTCTCAATATCGCGCATTCATATAATTAATCGAAGATGTGCCTTGAACATATGAGGGATTCTGGCAGAGCTTCTGGCCCCAATCTTTTATCTCGTCATCTGGAACACCGTCACACAAAGTCTCGAGATGTTTTCTTTCGTACTTTCAGCGCTGGCGTTCATATTTGGTGAGCCTGATTGCTCAATAGTCCTTCGGACAGGTACAAAGAAAGACATGTTACTAACTGAAATGCCAAGCTATTTTTCCCTATGTCGTGCAGTCGGCCACCCCCGCATTCTCGACGCTCTATGACGAGGATGAGCAAATGAGCTTTTCCATAAACCTCCCAGACAACTCTACCGATCTATACTTCTCCTTCTCGGCCCCGGCCTATTCATGGGTTGCCATCGGAACTGGAGACTCCATGGCAGGATCTTTAATGATGATAATGTACGGGTCGCCAGACGCTCAAGGTAAGATGCGTACCGCAGCTCCATTGCTTCACATAAGGGAGGCCTAAGCTAACGAGGAGATATGTAGGCGTTACAATCAGCCCGCGTATTGCAACGTAACACTCCCAATACCCTCCCTTATTTACTAGTCACTCACAAGCCTGTCAGCGGCCATACCGAGCCGACATTCACAACAGAGGTTCAAGTCGAGGTGCTTGATGGGACCTCCATCCAAAACGAATCGTATGTCCTGAACGCCTTATGCCACGGCTGCAGATCATGGAACGGGGGTTCTCTCAACCTGAACATAACTGTGCAACCATTCATATATGCCTTCGGACCGAACATTGGAGCCTCATCTACTTCTCCAACTCTTGGGCTGCGACGTCACTCTGCATTTGGTAGAATCTTTCCACCTCTTAGCTTAACTGTAGCTAATATAAATACAGGTCATTTCACAATGAACATGATTCAGGCGACAGGCCCAGGCGGGTTACCCCCATCCCAGTCGACAATCGAGAGTGGTGCTGCGCTTTCTGGATCTTTACAGAAAGATGGCGACAAAGCATCCCCAGGTCACGGCATCCTGATGATACTCATCACATTGATTTTGATTCCATTTGACGTGATCATCGTCGGAGTCTGCAAATGGATGCGTCCACACATCATCATCTCCAGCTTTTCTTTAATCCTGGTAATTACTTCTATGGGCCTCGGAATTTACGTGAGCACCGAATACAACAGAGTGAGTCGAATCCTTCAAGAAGAATAAAAATAGTATTATATGCATATTGTTGAATATCCCACTAATTTCCATAACAGTCCAAAACCTTTAACACACCCCACCAAATCCTCGGCTTCATCTCCATTTTGGGCCTCCTCTTCATAGCAGGACTAGGAATCTACTCGCGCCAAATCCAAAACAAAGCCGCAAAACTCGACGACGAGACCTACACGCCACCCAAGCGATCTACGGAATTGCTCTCCTCAATTCACACCTGGACCGCTCGAATCGTCTGGCTTTTACTCATCATAAACAACGGAATGTAAGTTTACTCCTTTGCCACTTATTCCACAAAAAAAAAAAGAAAACTAATAAATTACTGGGTAGTGGAATGCAATTCGCCAGCACAAATCGAAAATTCGTTGTTGCTTATTCTGGCCTTACTGTTTTGATGTTCATTGCAATGTCGCCGGTTTACTTTTGTATTTTCAGGAGGGAGAGGAAGAAGAAGATGGCGGAGTATGAGAATAGTGGGGGGTTTGCGATGACTTAATTTTGTGATTGATGAATAAATGAATGGATGGGTTTGGGTTTATTTATGCAGGTTTAAGCTGTGCTTATTCTTTATGAGACGAGTGAAAAAATTAAAAGATTGAAAATAACGCCTCGGATTTCATGTTAATTTGATTTTCTGTGTAGTTGGAATTTGAACGAAAGCTACTTCTAACAGTGAACTATCAAGCAGGTCCGCGTAGAGCTGCCTCCCTACTCAGAATATAGTAAGAACAGTATACCCACCCCCTTTTCCAACCCTCGCTTAATCCCAAATCCCAATCTGGACAAGATTTTCGGCTTGAACTTTGAAGTGCCCACAACCGTTATTACAAATATATAGGTACACACTCTGGATATTATACCACCGATGCCGAAACCCAACTCTTTTGACAAAACTCTTGATATATACTGCTTCTTCCCGTCAGTCGAGTCTTGATCTTCATTTTAGGAATTGATATTAATTGAGTTTACGCTTATGTTTCTAATATTCCTCGTTTTCATAAAGATATTATTTGCTGTCTAATTCTGTGAAGACTACCTAGGCACAAAAGAGTAGCTCTAGTTTGCTTTACCGTGTATATACGATAAAGCGGGTTTTTTGCACTTGAGAGGAAAGGAAAAGTAGAAGTGAATCGTGAGTGATCGAGCAAGCAAGCGAGAGTCTATCGTTCTTTCCTTCTTCCCTTCTTTACCGGGAAGTGTTTTTGAAGCTTCCAGGTTGGGCGGGAGGGGCGGGAAAGACGGTTTCGGATAGCGAAGCGCGTGTGCTATAAAATACATAGGTAGATAAGATGATAGACGATGGGAAAAAAGGAACGAGAGGGTTGAGGAGGCGTCGAAAAAGAGGTCGAGTGATTAATCAACTGGGATTTAATTAAATTTTAGCGTTAGGACATAATCAGGGATGGCTTTTCTTCTTTTTTTCCGAATAAGCATATATTAGATCCCTAGCAGAAAGGTGCTTATTGTATCATACCAGGTTAAAATAGGAGGGGGGAGTGCAATTGTGAAATTATTTTTAAAGTGGCACTCGTATCCCACAGCAAACAATCACTAAGTTATAGCGCCCAGTAGCCTGTAATTTAGCGGCAGTTCGCTAAGCTACAGTGGCTTGAACACTATCCTTTCCGCTGCGGCCAGGAGTACCCTTAAAACTACGTGTCGTAAAATTCGTATAACAATAAAAAAAGAAAATTTATAGAATGTTAAATATTCTTAATATAAAGAACTTTATCTTATTCGTTATCTTATAAAACAATTAGAGAGTTTGATATCGTGGTTGTATTTTTATTATAGAGTGTTTATAGCGAGTCCTAATAGTACTCCTAACGGCAATAGAAGGGATAGCTTAAAATAACTTATAAAATTTTATATTTTATAACTAGAATTGAGAATTTAATTTGATATCAAGAGGTTTAATAGGTAATTTTCTAGTAATTAAGTCTTAATTTATCGTTGTATATCAAGAGGTACGACCTTTTTATCTTCCCCAGTGGAAAATTATAGTGTTATAGCGCTGTTACCTCCAAGGTTACAGAGATATGCACGCTGTAATTTAGCGAGTTTTCGCAGAGAGTTATAGGCAGTTATAGGGGTACCCGCGCTGGGATTTTAGCGAGTGGCTAGGCCCTCCTCTTTTTTAGGAAAAACTTCTTTCTACTTTCTTATTTTTTTAAATTTCATAGAGATAGGATTAAGGGAATAGTAAATAAAGAATCGTGCGACGGTATTTCGGTGTTTACGCATTATTTTGTCAGCTTATATGAGTGTAAGTTGAGTATTATTATGACCCAAATCTCTTGTCACAAGGCAAATATAATTAAAATTTCATACCATAGTATGGAATCACTATTGTAAGAACCTAACAACTAAACTATACTTTGCCTACGCAGCTATAAGGGAGGTCGAAAACTATCTGGGGAAAGAAATAACGCGTAAGGTTTTAAGACCAGGAAAGCACACTTGTCGAGATAAACAACTAACAAGTTAACAACAGGTAAAACCCCTAATTTATCTCTACTTCAACAACCTCTAAATTCTCTCTATCAAGTATACCACGTTGGTTCTGGAACCTATGTTGGATATCAGTACTGTAAACACAACATCAAGACAAAAAGCAAAGAGACGGGGGCAAAAAGTACTCACCTTATCAAGCAATACAAACTCGCCCAATTCGCGATTCTTATACGCCACCGGATCATGCAAACTATGCGTCCTCACATCCCTCCAAAACCGATCCAACCCAACCCTCTTCCCCTTCCCCTTCCCCTTCTCGGCTTCCTCTCAACAACCAACCTCCCATTCTCCCTCCCCACTTCCTCCCCAACCAAAAGACGAATATATTCCCTACACCCTTCCTCCCTACCACAATCAATACACCTTGGCGTACCGCCCTCTACCTTAAACCTTTCAATAAAGGAACAGCGGGGTGAGCAGTACTCTTTGTACTTTTTCCCCTGCTTAGTGCCGCAAGGGCAGGAGAAGGGTTGTTTATAGTAGAAGCACATTTTTGCGGATGTCTAAGGATGGAAGGACTGTACTCTGCTGTGATAGTGTATTGTGCTGATATCGATGTTGAAGGCTGGGTTTCTACCTGTCTGTATTGATATAGAAATTCAGATGTCTTGTCTTGTACCGGTAGTTAAGATATATTGTCTCCGTTTCAGTTGGCTGGGTTTGTTCGCGAGTCGTGACGCACTATCCAAAAGTTTCTCAGGCGCGTGGTGAAATCTTCTCAACATAGAGGGAGGGGGGGGACGGAACGAAAGAGCTATACCCACCCTCTCCCCGAACAAACTAAATCCCCCTTCCCTTCCCTTCCCTCATATATGAATAAATCCCGATATCATGAATACACACTCCTCATATACCCAGCTCCTCCCAATTAATCACAATATATCATTTTACTTAATAAAGCATAACAAAAGACAACTAGACCTTCGACTGTAAAAGAAAAGAAAAAGAAAAAGATATTGAAACCTAATTTTGTTAAAAAGAAAAGAAAGTTAGAAAGGAAGGAAAGGGGATAGAGAGGAAGAAAATCAACACTCTCATTCAAATGCTCTCTCTGCTGAAAGTATTTATCTAACTAATAGGCAGGTAGCTCCAGGAGTTTGTTTCTCCATAGCATAACCTAGCTCTACCATGTACTCATTGCGAGTGTTCAATATTGTTTGTTTTAAAAGCGCGTCTTATTCCCATTCCCGTTTCCATCACCATCTACTTGTAACTGATCTCCTCTCCTTTGCCTACAAGAAAGCTTATTTCCCCTGCCACTCAGCTCCACTCCTCACCCAACTCCAAAGTTTCCACCCCAGTGACCCCACAAGTCCTCCACTCAAAGCATACTCCAAGAATCGACCTCAACCAGTCAATTACTAGCAGTGATAATCTGACCACCCTCCCACGTCTCCCCAGCCTCCAGTTTCTGCCATCCCTTAACCGCACCCGCCTCCACGCAAATCATCTCCTTATACCCCTCCTCGGGTGCAAAATCCCCAATGTTCTTCGCATCAACCCATGGATTCCAAACCACGACTTCATTCAAATTATCTCTTACGATGACGAATTTCTTCTTGCCGCCTTCTGAAACGGTGACTGGTGAGTTAGCACCGCCGGCAGGAGTGTAGACGCGATCTGTTGTGCCGGAGATGGTGACGGGGCCGTCTGGAGAGGTGGTGGTGCTGATTGGAACGGTGACTTTGTCGATGTAGGCGGAAGATTCGAGGCCAGTGATGGCGATGGCGGAGATGTCCTGGAAACCAACTATTAGTTGTTCAAAACGAAGAGCTCAGCATGGAGCACTCACCTGAATCCTCAAATAACTATGCATCAACACCTGAAACTCCCACGCAGTCTCCCCCTCATTTCTAACCACCATGCTAGTCGTCAACCCCTCCTTGCCTAACGTAACACTATAGATCAGGCCAAAGTCATACGGCCAAGCCTTCTTGCTCTCCTCATTCAAATTGTTCGAACTCAGCCCAAAATCCAACTTCACACTGCTGTCACCACCATCCTTGCTCTCTGAAGATTCGGAGGTCGATTTCCCAAGGAATTCCCATTTCGAAGTACGCGCAAACCCATGTTGAGGAAGCTTCGCCGTCGCTGCATGATCAGGAGCCTTGCCAAACACCTATTCCGCACAATTAAATCAGCACAACTACATTCTCAATTATAACCCTACCAACAGAGGGGAGAAACATACTGGAAAAACAAGAGGAATCCCCCCACGAACAGCCTTCGACCCATCCGTCTTCGCCTTCTCACTCAACCACAGCTTCTCATTGCCCTTGGCATCCTTCCAGCTTACAATCGTCGCGCCATAAAGCAAGATCTCAACTGCTTCGCCGGTAGGCAGCACAGCTGAGACACGAGAGTTCGAATGGCTGATGTTGACTTGGGCCTGCGGTGTGGGACCTGGTGTCGTGGAGAGCGCGGAGGGTTTCTTTGGGCGGTCGACCATGATGTTGAGGTGAGGGGTAGTTCTGCGAAGAGCTGACTGCGATCTAAAGCTGAAGTGTAAGCAGACAATGGATGATGAATTAATTGATCTTGGGATGGGAACGCACCAGCTAGATATAGGAGCTGAAGAGGGTAGAAAGGTGACGCGGAAAATATTGGCAGGAAAGGCAGACAAAGGGCGATGCGACGGATGGATAGTGGCGGGGTCAGCTAGTCGAGTGTCTTTGCGATCTGCAGTAAAAGCAACGTGATGGATGTGACATGCAGAACATGAAACGCCAGAGCACCGAACCCCAGAGGTGACGAAGGCATAACCCAGCCAATCAGGAGCCGCGGGGCATGCAATCACATATGACATAATCACATCACGTGTGAGGGGCTTTTTTCGCCCCTCCCCCTTTTCTTATGCTCTATCCAATCTCATACCTCCCTCCTACCTCACTTCAAGAGAAATCTAGAGGGCAAAAAGGGGCTTAGAGGCAAACGCCCCGTCCTTCACCGATCCCAAGAATGTCGTGATTACTTTTCAAACACTCTCAGCCATCTATTCAACCGTCTATCGCGTGAAACCCTTCGGTGAGGCGGTGCCAATCTGTAAGATCGCCCTCTGAGAGAAACACAACCCGTTTCTCCACCAGAAGGCAAATTCCAATCGCCCTCTCATATCATTTAAATTTCATCCTGTGGGCTTTTGGATATGACAAGGGTTTCGTCTATCACATTCTTACCTCTCTCACCGATACCGGAAGTCTCACATATCCGGAAAGGGCAAGGCTTGACGAAAGACGTTTGTGTGTACGAGTTCGCAGTGTGATGAACTCACATTGGTATCTCAGCTACAACAAACTGATTAACTAACACTTCACAGATGCCCCACTGCGCCAATGCAATAACCCTGTACATGATGCTACCCTTAACCCAAGCAAACTCCCATCGCAATGCATTAGTAAAATCATAGCCCTGCTTGACGCCCTCTCCTCCCAGCACCATATAACTTTTCCTTGCAATCCATAAACAGATCTTCAATATCACTCACTTGCTGTCGAGAGAACGCGACGAGTGCAAGGTCTCTGACCAAGCTTTGAAGCTTCGACTGTACACTTCCAAAAGTTGGAGCTACCTCCTGAACATTCTCCTCAGGCAAACCTTCCACCGACACCTCGTTCTTTTGCACTGGTATGCCTGGCAAAACGGATTCTGTCGTACTGGTCTCTGCTCTCTCGACTTCACGTTCAATCTCCGGCTGCTGCTCGGCTTCTAATTGCTTTTGCAGTTGTTCCGCAAATGACTCCGTTGCTGAGTCGGGAGTAACGAGGTCCTCGGATCCAGAAAGAGCCTGGTCCACGCGTGTAGTATCTTCTTTCGCACCACCAGAACCCAAACCACCCAAAAGGCCTACTTTCATCAATAGTAGTTTCCATAACCATTTCGACATCTTCAGTCGTTTTCTGTCGAATTGACAGTTTGGCGTTTTCGTCCACCAAATTGCTTGATGGAGGTTCCACTGCCGTGGCCATCACCTGAGGTTCCACCACATTCTCAACATGCTCCAAGGAAGGCTTCTCCTCAAGTTCCGTTGAATCTTGGATCGTTCGTGAGACAGCATCAGTCGTCTTATCTGTGGTACTGACGTCTTGCATCGATGCGTCGAGGTCTGCAGACAAAATACTCTGGCTACGCTCAAGGTCGAAGCCGTTTTGAATTTCTTGTGACAGCTGCGAAGAACGCTGCGAGGATCCCTTGGGCCGGCCCCTTTGTTTCTTTCGAGATGAACGATGTTTTGGTGACAGACCTAAGTAAGAGTTAGACTGTGGGTATACTGCAATACTAGAAGATTGCTTACTTTGACTCAGGTGCTCTTGGCTGTCGGGCACCTCGCTGTCATTGCTGTCATCTGCAGCCATCCCACTGATTTTCCTCTTCCTCGACCCAATGGATCCACGTTTTCTACTTTTCTTGAGAGCAAATGCTCGTTCTTCCTCTTCCCAGGCAGCTGTGTCCACGATGATTGTATCCTCAAGATCAAGCTCTTCCCCATCCACCACAATCATGTTTTTGACGCTAGGCATCTTCGCAGCAGGAGTCTCGGGAATCAATGACGCCATAGAAGATGGAGGAGCTGATTGCTCGGTCTCAGCTTCTTCTTTGCCCTGATCCAAAATTTTCCCACTTTCGATTGCGGTAGCATTCTTAAGCGCAGCAATACGCATAGACCCACGTGATGGTGAATTACCAGCCATTGACCCATATAACGAGCTTTTCCTCGGCGAAACTCGTTTTGTTTGTTGAGCTGCCTGTGGTAATTGTGGTGCGGGAGTGGCGGCTTCAAGTGCTTGATTCTCGATGTGTTCCATGACGCGCAATATGCTTGAATCATCAAACTCATTGAAAGATGAAGCCGCTGTAGGTTGCTCTTGAATAATCATGCGAGGAGAAGTTACCGCATCTTCAAAGACATCCTCATTCGCAGTGTTTTGGTCCGATGACGCAGGACTAGCCTTCGCGTCCTCATATGGAGGAGAACCGGCTGCTTCAGCTCCAGTGAAGTGCTGGCGATCTGGAGTAGATGGGGGTTGAACCGAAGAGTCCTCCATAAGAACATCCTCAGAGGTGGTTGCGGCCTGAGCATCTTGTGTCGGCAACGGCAGCCCAGAAGCGGCCGCATCTGCGGCAAAACTTGGCTCCTGAAGATCAAGGCATTGGTCTAGTTCTTCGGCGGTTGTAATTGCAGGTGCATGCTCATTGCTTGGATGAAGCTCTTCCTCGTTTTTAGTAGCGCTTGGCTGTATATCCCCTTCAACCAGATGAGACTCTGTCTGAGCTGTACTCTGGTAAGTCGACATCGTGGGAATGTTCAGACCAGCACAAGAATCTATTTGAGCTGATGGATACTCGACAGAGGTCATACCATCATGCTCGGGTTCACGTAGAACCTCTGGTGGTGACGAGGGAACTTCGAAGTCATCGCGAGAGCCCAAACCGCGATCAATGACCAATGGCAAGCTAGGTACGGCTTCCGGTGGGGAGGATGGAGGCGCTAGAAGATCAACATTGTGATGATTCTCTCTCTTGGGAGTTGGAGAAGACACCATAAAGTTATCGTCTTCACTTGCTGGTACTGGAGTTGGTGTAGCTTGTCGCTCAGGTTGAGGAACCTGGGACGGAGATCTAGTGCGTGATTTGGAAGATGAGCGGTGGAATGGCAACTCGGGCTCTCCAGCTTGGGCCTTGCCCTTGGGTTGTGGGCTTGATCGAAGATCAGGGAACATTGCGGACTCGGCTTGCTGTCGCTCCTTGACCTCCTTTTGCCTGTCCGTCAAAATCTGCGACTCGGCTGCCGAACCGAGAATTGGTGATGATTCTACAGGGTGGAACTGGATTTGAGAATCATCATGTCGTAATTTGGGTGTACCTGCACGTTTTTGTGATTTTCTCTTCCCAATCTCCGGAGTCTCTTCACGAGGTCGCTTTCGCATGCTAGGAATGATGACCTGTGGTGTCGTTTGTCGGAGTCGCCGCATCGGTGATGACTCTTCGAGTGGTGTTTGATGCTTCTTCAAGACAGACTCTGTACTAGCGGAGGGCATGAAATTGCTGGAGTCTTCCTGGGTGTCGACAAAGGTGACTGGTTGCCGATCATTGATCATCTCTTCGCTCTCAAGACTTTCGGGGAAGAATGGTAGCCGAAGGTCTGCTACCTGTCGAAGCCGTAGGAGAGCATCCTTGACATGCTCAGGATATTGCAAATCTTCCGCAGACCCAAAAACGCCATTCCATATTTTAATGAACTTGCTGGCAATAGATTTGTGTGAACTTTCTAATCCTGAACAAATCAAGATCTCCAAGTCGGCCAAGACCTTAGTCGAGGTGTTGTGATTTTCGACTTGAGCAATAAGGGCGCATAATTTGTCCGAGATTGTTGCGATCTAAATCCAGTCAGTTGTGTCTTGTAGAAGAAAATCGGGAACAAGCACCTCTTTTGACAGCGCAGTGCCTCCGTTAAGCTTCAAATCTTTGTCAAGTATCCAGGGCGCAATCCCTTCTTGAATCTTGACCAGCATGCCAAGCAGAAGTGGCCCAGGGCAACGTCCAAGCAAGGAAACCATCGCCGAAATGATATCAGAGTATTCGTGTAGGCGACGTTTGTTGTAGGATGCATAAGAGACTTGCAGGGAATCGCGGACGTATTCGTAAAACTGCGTGTACGGATCAAATGTGACAGCTTTTGATCCAGGATTCACAACACCCCACAGCCGCTTCCGTGCCGCATCTAGTGCCTGTCGATCTTTCGGATATGTGGCCGTAAGAAGCAAGATGTGAAAGTAAGAGAACCCAGTAGATTGGGACTTTTCTGCGGATTTGGAGTTGTATTGCACCAGAAATTTGGACAATGGTTCGACAACAACAATAGCCCGTCCTGCATCCCCTACATCCAACGTGACTGAATTAACCAAAATTCTAAACAGGGTCTTCCAGCTGGTAAGTGGTTCATGGGGAGAAATTCCAATGCCAGATTCGAGGATCCTGATCACACTGCGATAGTCTGCTCCCAATGGTTGCTCCAGGTTGCTGCTGTTCTCCTTATCCCGAGTGTCGGTCGCAGTTGTTGCAAAATCCGCGAGAGTGCGCCAAAGAATTTTGCAAGCGGGGGTTGCTTTTTCTGGAAGGAGAGACACCAGATCTTTTGCCAGTTCAATTATCGATTGGTTAGATTTTCGACTTTCGAAGAAGGGTAACAAAATCGAACGAGTCATCTCCGAGAACCTAACATCGTACTCCAAATCAGGCGAAATGTTTGTCAACAAACAGAGGAGATGTTGTAGAGGAGATCTCACTTCTCCTTTGACTTTCTCGGGTCGATGTGACGGAGTCGCAACAGGTACGAAGGTATCTTGTTTGCCAACGCAAAGGAGGCGATCTGTAAAGGGAAGAATGCCGAGTCCTTGGACTGCAATTTTTACAATATTCTCAAAACCCTTCAGGAATTCGGAGCTCGAAGGGCTTTTCGTAGATGGCAAGCCTGGTATACTCTTGGGTCCTGTGTGCCAGATTCTGTGTAGTAGACTGAACATCGATGCAATGGATGACATCGTGTCGTTGGAAACCTTTACTTCCATGATGGCCGGGGAGGCGATGGAGGTGATGTAAGTTTCCCACAGGTCAGTTACTTGAGATTCGTGCCCCAGATCCCAGTACAATTTCTCCATGATGGGAATCAGCACAGGAAAGACTCGCGTTGAGCTCTTGCGTAGCCATTTCGAATCAAGCGCAGGAAGTTCCCTGGTCTCCACAATGTTTTGTGTTAAACTCAACATGGCACGGCTGTCGCTCCAGCCCCTCTGTAATTTCGTGTCGAACATGCACTGTAGGATATGGCAAGCATCAGAAATATTCCGCTGGGCGACATCCAGGTTGTCGACGATACTCGTTGGGGTCAAACATTGCCCCACCAGAGCAACAACATACTCATCCCAAAATAAATCGAGTTCAGTTGGTGTTGAGTGCGGGTTCAAGGAATAGTACAGAAGGTTACACACGCCTCCCAAGACGACCTTCCGAATGGCGGATGACTTCCTCTTGAGCTGCATAACGAAGGGGTTGGAAAGAGTCTTGATCATTGGTGCTTTCGTTTTCGAATTAGGGCGGATCGCGAAGACAAATCGATTCCAGGCGTAATTTGCTTCCACTTTCGTTGCTTGATCACCAGAGTTCAGGCACGGTTGAATTATTCCAAAGAACTGATTCAACAACGCCCATTGCTCAAGTTGGTGTGGCTTGCTTCGGAAAAATAATATGATGACACTCCAAATCTGCGGAACACATGGGCTATCCGACTTGTTTTCGAGGAAAATCTTTAGACGATCAATGTAAAGATCCGCATATTTTCGTCCCTCACTCTCCTCCATCATAAAAGTCTCAACTGTCTTAGAGAGTTTTCCCTCATTGCCAAGAGAAAGAGAAGCCTCTAGGCCAAAGGTGATGGCAAGTGTTCGAATTTCCTTGAGGCTGCTAATCATATCAGAAAAAAGGCCTTGTATCCAGATAGTGTGGGTCAACATGTGTGGTCTCGATTGTCGAAGAAGTGCCCTATAAACATTGATCCGACCCATAACAATACTCTTTCCCTTGACCAGGTTATCGATATTGTGCAAGGCCATGATCAGCTTCCCCACTCTGTGCGAGTTCATGGTCTGCTGAGGAAATTTCTGGTGCGCCAAAACAAACATCAAATGTTTCACGATGTCTTTGGACATATGAGGATCCTCAAAGGTTCTGATGCAATAATCCACCATAAAAGCTGGAAACTCCAGTCCAAAGGCCTCTCCAATTGCTGGTTTTTGGAGGAAGCTGGATAAAAGCGTCAAAGCATTTATCATTAAGGGGTTGTCCAATTTCCCTGATTCCATTCTCTCGGTCATGTCTCGCTTAATAAACTGCAGGATCAAAGTCATCTTGTCCTTTAAGGCCTTCACATCTGGTATGTTCTCGGATGCCTTTAAAGATCCTGATAGCATCAGGTATGCGTCCATCTTCGATGCCCTGTCTCCCCCAGCTAATTGTTGAACGATTGATTCTAGCATTGTCGCAAAGCTCTCGTGTTGGTAAGGAGGTAGAAGTTTCGTGAGGGTTCCTATTGTGTATTCGTGCTCCTGCAACCCATTATATGCTTTCAATATCGACTTGGACGGCTTTCGTTGTGCAGATGGTGTCAGAGGTTGGACAGGATGTGAAATAAAAGCTTTTCCATCGACTGATAGCCTTGGCGGATCCTTATAGTCTGGAGCGTCCGACCACTCTACCTTCTTCCTCCCTATTGCAGATGTAGATGTGTTGGGTGACGGGATCGGAGATTCGGCAGAGGAGTTAGGGGTGATTATTGGTGCAGAAGCTCGACGCGCCTTTGGCTCTCCATAAAGCAATCTACTGAATATGTTTGGCTTTTGCTCGATATGTTGAGACTCTCTTGGTGGCGTAGGGGGTCTAGCTGTGAGGGTTGGCAGTGGTGTTCTTGCCTGTGCTGGCTCTACCATGGCTGCGAGCTCTCGGGCTGTGAGAAGGGCGTGCAAGCTTCATCGAGATCAAAACGCTTCCTGTATCAGTCCATTGTAGTGGGGTTGTGTCGATGATGGATAGTGGTTGTTGTCGTTGTTTTGATTGTCTCGAGGTTGAGGAATAGGGGAGGTTTCGGGTTCGGAGTTTGCGAAATGGATTTGTAGATGTTGATCGCGAATAGGCAGAAAACGCGGGTGGTATCTGCAGACGCGGCGAAGCGCGTTACCACTTAAACTCTCACCGCCTTGAGTCACGTGCCGGCAATAATTACCATGTCCGGCTCGACTTTTTTCTCTTCATCTCATCAACTCCTTCATCACATCTTCAGCCTATACGACTCGGCAATTGGCGCAATCACTGCGCTTGGGAATGCAAACAGCTCCTGGTATGGATACAGCTCATATCGGAGAGCTGAAAACTCGTTCTTAATTACTGAATAAAAGGTCTTGCGCCTAATGCTGTTGTCGGTCCCAAAGTCGCAACCTGAGCTGGCATTATATCGCCACCACCGCTTGCTACAATATCTCCCTTCCCTGGACTTGGATAGGTAACGACCTTACACTATCCTGACTGCAAAATTTTGTTACGTTCCAACAACTCTATCGTTGCAGGCCATTTCTCTGCTCGAATCGGCTCATTGGTGGCATGGATGTTTATCGTGAGGAAGCAGTACCTAGTATGTCAAATGTCAAGTGCCGATAAGTAGAGGGACCCGACCCTTACCAACTGTATAAATCACTTCGCCAAAGGCTATTAGAAATTTTCCAAGAATTCCTGCCATCAATCAAGTGGTGTTCTGGAGATTGTGATTACAACGACGGCGGTCTATCGGGATGCTGGCAGCAACTCAACTACCAACCCATCCCTAAATCGAGGAGTCACCTCGGCGGTCGAGGTACTTTGGACCGACTTTTCTTCCAGGCCGTCGGGAAGTTGCAGTTCTTTGCATTTTACTTGCAGTGAATGTCCATTTCCACAAACACGCCATCTTGCTTGTTACAAACCGCTGAACCATATTAGAACAGTTTTCCGCCGGGCCGTGCCGCCATGTTTCTCCTGACTTTTCTTTTCTTAATTCCGTGGGTGGGGTGCATTCAGAACCTTGAGAAGATAGAATCTTTCATACTCTAGGCCTCCGGCTCCAGTAACTTGATAGGGAAGTGCCCCTGTGGGTATTAGGTTGATTCATAAATTCGGCTTCCACGCCCTGGCCGATATAAAAGCAACTAAACACACTGTCTACTAACCTCCGCCAAACCAATGTGCGACAAGCAGCTCGTATTTCCACCACTATTTTCTGGTGTATGCAGAAGGCAGATAAACCCAGCTCGGACTGGCACCTTTTCGCGCCTTGCCATCGCTCGCCAACTAGGCTTTGGTTCACCTGAGCTCATGAATCTGGGAACGTTACTGGGTCTCTGGCTTTAGTTGGTGGAGAGTGGATGACTTAATCACTGAAAAGGTTCTTTTCTAACTCCTTTTCCTGAATCATTATTGCTTCTCAAATTCTTCAAAGGGTTTGCAAACACTAAGTGAAGTTACTAGAATCTAGAAATCGCGCGGCAAGTTGGAAACATTGTCTCTGTTTGACCTTGGACTTTGTTTTACACGTCAACATTCGGCTTCATTTGAATCTTTTATGAGTGCCGCGTTCAGATCAATAGACGAAGTATAAGTATGCTGCCTTGTCCAGGGTGAATTTTCAACATCACATTTCTGCCACTCCCTCTCCGTATCCGTCCTTTCAATGTCTGCCAGAATGGCAGCCCCAACTGCCTACCAGATACAGATTTTCAACATGACGAACCTTAATAGATCCTACGTTCTCTTCCAAAGCGTCTCAACCACTCCCGGAACTCCCGACTGCTTCAACAATGCCTACCAGAAATCTCCCCTGGTCGTCAGCGAACCCTCCAGCTATGCAAAGTTCAATATGAAGAACGTCCACTTCGCTGTCTACGGCACCAGTCCGATCACTCTGTCCAAGGGTGTAACTGTCACCACATGTAACACTGTTCCTGTCACTTTATCCAGCAATGATACTTCTCCGCCAGAAGTAGCCGGTACGCAGTTGATCTTGCCCACGATTGAAAAGGACGGCCAAACCCCTACTTGTGGCGCCCGGACGCAGACTCAAAAGACTCTCCCGAATGCTTATGGCATAAGTTGCGACTCAAGCTTCATGTTTCCAAACTCCAGTAAGTACAATACGATACATCGGCGCCTCGTTGCTTTGTAAGGAAGGACCTCTCTAATGTTCTCGCCAACCAGACAACATCTGCATCAGCTTCGGGGCCCCAGAATCCCACACCGGGCAGGTCATCCCCGTCGCAACGATCCCGGCATGGCCCAGCAGCGAATTCATCTTCGAGCCAAAAGCCATCTACTACATCGCCACCGGCACTTATACTCCCGGTGCGATTGTGAGCGTCTCGGAGCTGAGCAATGTGTTGACGGTCGACTTCACCAATAACCCGGAAAGCCCTTCGCATAATGCTATATTCACCCATATGTCGGATAAGAGCTGGAAACCGGGGGCACCGAGGATTTGACACGGAAAATATTTCGGAGTTGGGACGACTTGTGTAAGAATGAGAGCCTTGGGGTTTGAACAGCTATGTTTTCTACTTTCTTGTATAGGAGACCAGGGAGTGCGATCTCACAATCTCGGGAATGGAATCGGATTTCTCTTCTGAATTTAATTGTAAAACATAACTCTGATTTTGTTTAAAGTATCTAATTACCAACTCATGAATGAAAGAGGGAAATTCACGTCAGAATTAACTCGACTATAGGTTCACAGACAAACAACCGATTTCCTACCATCACATGTCAACCTTTTCCCAATCTTCGTTTTTCTTCACAGGAGCAAGAATTATGCAGTAGCGGAAATTCCGGTGAGGCCGCGCGAGGAGGTCGTTGAAGTACCCTTAGGACAGGATTTTTAATAAGGCTATTCTATTGAGAGTTAGAAGGATTCCTAGTTAAGAAGATAGCTGCGTATTTACTAAGGATATATAACAATGTATGCGTCATTTTCCATATCCCTAGAGGTCACAGCTAAAAGCTGAAAGGGTGCACGTGTATTAGTATTAAGGAATAGCTTAGGGTTTGCTGTACTCGCAGTTGAAAATGACTATTCTATAGGGCAGATACTTCCCAAAAGCCTGTACTACGGTAACAGCTCCGGATAATAACGTCGAAATACTTCTGCTGAAAATATAACAGCTTTTCTGACATCACTATTGAGTAACCCGACAGGTGTAAATTCTCACAGTTAGACAGATCTAAGAGGGGAAGTTGACGCTGTATAGTTGGCATTTTTCTAGGTGCGGTTATTCTTAGAGGAGTTTTCCTCTTCTGGGATTTGTAGCCTAATTTAGTATCGTTGAAAATTTCTTCATGGAGTTGGTATTTTCTGTCTAGTACAGATATAACGCTCGGTATACCCCTGGTGTTACTACTAAATAATATCTTTTCGCTATGCTTAGATCTACTATGTTCGACTGTTTTATTTGATGAATAAAGTAGAGCATTATGAGTTAATCTACTAGATTTCGATTTGAGAGCAGGGATAGTTAGTTAGATTTGGTGGCTGGGGTATAGGTTTAACGTTAGCTATTGAACCATTGCTTGTAGCTTTTGAAGTAGGTAGACATTTAGCCGTTAGGCCAAGAGCCTTTGCTTTCGAATCTTGCACAGCCTGGGTAGTATGCTTGGCTCTAGTAGTTAAACCGATGCGCGTTGGAAGATAAGGGTCACTGATGGTTGGATAGTAAGTCTGACCGACAGAAGCGTCAGGATAGATAACTGTCAAGACTCATATGTCATAGTCACCTGACTTCTATTTCAGGCTTAGCTTCTTTGCTTTTGTACTTAAATCCTCGCTCCTTCGAGCACTTCTCTCTTTCTGGGACAGACAATTAGACTTAATGAACTTACACCGCTTGTTAACCCCAATGAACAGTACTTCCCCTGTACCTTTTCCGCAAAACTCTGATTAGGTGTCATTATATTATTAGGGAGAGGTTGAAGTCGAAAATCGATACATGGGACTTAGCGCGCAGCTGAGGAAGATCGATAGGAGGGTTGACGTTGGTCTAGGATACTTGAAGGCCTAGTAAGATTACCCCGAACCCTCGAATCTCCGACTCCGTCTAACCTTAAACCCCTAGACTGCAAATGCGAAATTGCCTCCAACGAGTCCGAACGACATCTTTCGATGCCATATTCCAAGAAAACTTCCTCTCTCCTGCCTGCTGCTGGCATTCCTCGAATAGGTATTTCCTGTCTCTGACACTCCGAACTGTCGACATGGGTGGGCCTGTATATGCAATCCGCTTGTTGAAAACAAGTTTGTGTCGACGAACCGTAAAATAAAATATACTTAGCCGTTTGTTGTTCACTTCCGTACCGAGGTGCTTGAGGAAGCGCATTTCCTTGAGATGATCAACATGTACAGTGAAGTCATCTTAATCTTCACCCGAGTATTATTCGACTGCTCGAGTTTTAGTTTCAACTAAGCTTCGCAATAGCCGAGCCGGCAAGCCCAAGATCCACCTGGGCCCAACTCTACGGAATCAACTACTGAGCACTAATGGGAATGACAAGATCCACTCTTCGGCTGCCGGTTTTTGGTCGTAAGACAGGTAAAGCGATGTCATTCGTGTTTAGCAAATCGGACCGAGGGAGAAACTCATCAAAATTTTCTCGATGAAGGACGGAACTATTTTCCGGTTTTCCGGTTTTCATGGTCACGGAAGTACTCCCCTGAGCATTCCGTGAATCGGAGGATCATCCACCAGGCATGAGAACACGATGACAATCCAGGGAAAACTTGATCATGCCAACAACCATCAACTCTCCTCTGGGCCTTTCTTCCTCGCCTTTCTTCATTCATATGACACGGTGCAGGCTGAACGTTTATGCGCCGGTGCAGGTGTCAACCGATCCGGATTCCGACGGCGGGTTTCCCCCGAGACTCGAGCTGTTGACCCCTAGCGACCCCGCCGGAGTGCAAGCCTTCACCCCGCATTTTCATTTTCAGGCGATCCAGACTCAAGGGACCTCGAATTTGGCGTGATTTCGATGAACGATCTGACTCGAGATTTATCTAAGGCAGGCTGGACTTTCAAAAGAGATTTTGCATCACACCGATATTTGTCACTAACTCAAATTTCGGGCGTAATCGGCATGAAACACTTGGAAATGCTTCATCTATTTGTGCGTTGTGCAATAACTTTGGTGCAGGTGTTGGGGCAGGGCTGATCACCGGGTGAAATATGCCAACGAATTAGTGAGGGGCCTGGCTCGTGCAGCCGGCGAGGTCCCGAATCTTGGAACCCTCTTGCAACGCCGTATATTGCTGACATTAATTTCATCTTCCGAGGGCAGCGAGCCACGAGGGTTTGGGGGCTGGTCCCCATATAGAAAACGTGATGTGATGTATGTAAATTATATTAATTAAATATCGATTTTGTATATTTTATTTGAGTTCTCAGTTCCGACATCCCATCTGTTGAGTCCTGCCTGTGTGTGATATGGCGGTGGAGGCTCCCTCGCACGGATCAGCAGGTGCCTTTGCGAGCCGCGGGACCCTGAGCGCGACAGCAACAGCACGACCAGCACCAACAGCTGGCCCGAGTTGTGATTGATCCCCCAAATTACCTTGAATCAGATGCTGCGCGCACACCGCATAAAACTCCGCAACACAAGACTGGCGCACGACAGGCCAATCTGAACGCGCAACTGGCTGGAACGCGAGGGCAAGTCATTCCTGCGCAGCCCAGCACATCCTTCCCGCTGACGCCTGGGGCGATCCGTGGTCCCAGCTTGCAAACCGGCGGTGGAGTGCGGGAGTGGGAGTGTGAGTGGGAGTGTGAGTGGAGTGAGTGGGAGTGGGAGTGAAGGAGTTGGCCTGACGAGGAAAAAGGGGAGCTGCCTTGCTGGACTCGACATTCCGCCTCACACACAACTTGCAAAACAACACCACACTCTGCAGAACACAACACCATACACAGCAGGCCCAGCAGGCCCAGCACGAAATACAGACCTCTACCTCACTACTACCTGTGATACGGATGACCCTCGATTGGTGTAACGTGCTTCCTCTGCGGCTGAAGCTTCGAGGAAGACGACAACGGGCTCAAACACTCCTCAAATCCGCAACATTGAGTTTTTCGGAAAGGAAAGCCTCCATCATGTCTATCGCCAGTGCGCGGACGTCCTCGTCCTCTGCCGACTTGACCGGGCCAGGTAGGGCTTCTGTGATGCTCTCGAGATCGTGGCTGACATTCATTGCAGCAAAACTTGAAGAAGTAACCAGGCTCATGGACAAGCTAACCACCGACCTACAACAGATCAATCTTCTACCACACCGTATGCAAGGTCCACGAAGTTCCGAGATCCAGCTAACATCCACAGAACGCGACGCACATCTTGAACAGGTCAAAGTCTACGGTCGGGACCCCACTAATGCAGACCCTATATTCACCAAAGAGGCAAGTCGTACATATCCCCTGTTCTGCATTCGGGCTAACTTGTGCATAGGGAATAGAGACTTTGACGAGACATGCTTTTAATAGCCCTTCACAGACGACCTCACGAAATGCATTACGATGTTTAGCGAATGCTATGCTGCTGCAGGCAGATACGAGGCAGAAATTTGTGGATTTGGAATATATGTCCAAGGCGTGTGCGAAGTTGAAGGTTGATAACAGGGACGACGAATTTCTGGTTTCGAGGATACTGTTCTTGACGACCTACGACACGAATATAGATATTGAGAAGCTCGTCGACCAAGAGAAGTTGGCGGATACGATATGTCAGAACATAAGCAGGCATTCAAAGCAAGGCAAAGCGAAGAAGCCCATAGATCCTATGCAGGAGATGGCATTGATTGAGTCGTTGAAATTAATGTTTAACTTGACACATTTCTGTCCGCAAAGGAGTGGAGCTTTCTCGCCGGCTTTGCAACCTATTCTTTCTATTATATCGAAACGACCTATATCTTCAACAGCTCCTCTCGAACAACCGATCGCCCCTCTGGTCAATGCTCTGATCAATCTCGAATTCGAATCCAAGGAGAATATCGTTATACTGTTCCCCAAAGGCTCGCCTAATTCGAATGTGGACCGTCTGATTGGGACATTAGAGAAATCAATCAAGGTCTACGCGGATGAAGAATTAGAGCATTTGGTATCTCCACTCCTGACTCTTCTAAGGAAGATGTATGAAGTGGCTCCAGAGGAAACAAGAGAACAGATGCGGAAAACACTTTTGCCTTCCACCGAAGATAGACAACAACCTTTGGGGAGAACGGACTCGTTTTCTGCAAGATTACTACGGCTTTCAACAAATCCTGCGACTCCTCAAGTCCGAGAATTGATATCAGGTTTACTTTTCGACATGAGTGACAAAGATGCGAGAAGTTTTGTGCAGAATGTGGGATATGGCTTTGCTTCGGGTTTCTTGTTCCAACACAACGTTCCAATACCGGAAAATGCATTGGAGGCTTGGAGTACAAGTGGGAGCGAAGCCAGCAATACAAGGGCGAGTCAAGAAAGTAAGAATTTGGCAGGGAAGATAAATCCGATTACTGGTCAATTTTTGGATATGGAAGAACCAGTTGAGGAGGAGAAGATGACGGAGGAGGAGAGGGAGAGGGAAGCAGAGAGGTTATTTGTGCTTTTTGAGAGGTGAGTCTGAGTTTGGACCGCTAGATGGATGACAGAAGCTAACTTGATTGAACAGGTTGAAGAAAACTGGTGTAGTCGATATAAAAAACCCAGTCGAGACGGCGTTTCACGAGGGGCGATTTGAGGAGTTGCCTGATGATTCTGAGGAATAAATCTTTGCTGTGTGTGTGCGGCTTGCTTGCATTTGGGATGGGGTTTTGGGATTGTCATTAATGAAGTTACGACATGGATGGATGGGATAGCGTGGCTTGGGCATTTCTACATGGATGGGTACATCATATGGCGATGGGGATTTTGTGTTAATTTCGCACAGCACGATACACCTGGCCAGGCTACTGGAAACTTAAAATCGGAATTACGATTCACATTGAATAAGTGTGTCAATCAGTCAGCGGCAGTTGAAAGGGAATATATAATGAATGACTTTTAACATCAAATATGCCTTTTCTCCTTTTGGTGCCGAGCGACACTCCATTGTGTACTATACTTTACAACATTTGTCAGATTCAAATCTAAATCTCTAGATAACCCAACTCGGCTTAGACATAACGTGACCTTTTTTTTCATCTGGCTAGCCACCTACTGGGAGAAGACTCATTGGGGATGAAGGGTGTGGGAGAGGGACGGGACGGTGGAAAGTTGAGAAGGATTTTAAGAATTTAGGGATTTGGGAGAGGTTGGTTGCTTGCTTGTTATAGTTTGAGGTTTGGGGAAGGGTTGTTGAAGCAGGAGGTATATAGACTGTGATGGGAAGGAGTGGAGAGAGGGGGGAGGATTAAGAAACGCCGGATTGGGTTAGGGATGAGGCCAAGGAGCTCTGTCCCCGGTAAGCAACTCGGTGAGGACCTCGGTAACGAATTGGGAATGGGCGTGGAAAAGAAAGGGGCTCAGCTCAGCTTAGTAGTGTTAACACGCCTCGGTTGGATCAGGACTCGGGTCAGCTCCCCCCCTCGGTTCGGCATCCGTCTCGGGATTAGCGAAAACATAATTTAAGATTCGAGATTGAGTAGTTCTCGCCGGCAAGTACTGTAAGAAACGTGGAGGGGCTTATTAGCACGGGAGTCGGATTCCTGCTCGGCCACTCCTACTTCCTTCCTACTCATCTAAACGGTCAGCAAACAATGAAATTAACGAGATTCGAGATTCGAGACTCAGAATTAATATTTTATGCGCGTCTTCTAGCTAGTAAATATAGATTTTGAGATTCTTCTTTATTTTTGTTCGGATTCCGACTTTTATATACGAAGAATGGTGCGGGAGCTATGGTAAGTAGTAAGGAGGGTTTATGTACATCCGATTGCTGATATATACTACTGTTATGTCGTGATTATCCTTTTCCGTACTACTATACTTCCTCTTCCTCTATTTTTCACCTGCCCTTCTCCTTCTTCATCCATTTTCTTTAGTCGCCCCTTTTCCTTTTCTCCTCTTTTTAATTTCCCTCTCTCAACTAACTAGTCAACAACAGCCTCCCCTCCCGTAGGAAGAAAAACAACATAATCCACCGGCGCCCTCTCGCCCCCATCCGGCCTCCCTACCAACCTCAAAACATCCCCCTTTTCAATCTCAATACCCTTAAACGTAACCCTCGTAGCCGAATGTCCATCTAAATGCGTACTGCCCGCCTTGCCGAGGAAGTCTTCGCTGTTGCCTATCCAGTTTCCTACCGTTTTGTTGTTCAGGGAGAGAGTGTAGTTGGCTCGTCCGCTTTCTAGGTCGAAGAACCCAACTGCAATGTCGTAGACACCGGAGGGGAAAGTGAGGGTGGTGGTAGCGGTGCCGGGGAGGGATGGGGAGGTAGTTATTATCGCGCTGCTGTTGGAAGCCATTTCCGGACGGTCAGGAAGGACGGTTTGGTAGCCATCCAAAGTCATGCTCTCCGCCTCAACCCTCCACGGATGATTTCCAACTCTTCCTTGGGAGTCAGGAATCCCGGAGAGGTTATGATAAAAATTAGCAACAACATCACGCCAAACAATTGCATGGCCGGCTTGGTAAGTAAGTCTATACATTATCTCTTCAAATCTCTGCGTGTCCACCTTCCCCTCTAGTTTTGAGAACCTTTTCGGGAAAGTTTGAGCAGTTTCCGCGCCGGAATAATGCTCATCATAGATATGTTGAATTATTGTTTTTCCTGAGGACGGTAAGAGGTGCCTGTAAGGTACGTGATGGAACCAGAGTAATAGCTCCTCTGGCGTTGTGGTGATGTTTTCATACATAGCGGAAATGGAGGGGGGGTATTGAGAAGAGAAGCCGGTGCCGTTCGAGAGAGTGCGATCCATTCCGATTGAAAAGGAATCAGCGCGCGTCCATTGGCCCCAGCCGTTGTTGTCCATGCTTGCTGGGTTGGGTCCGAAATGTGTGTACAGGATGTCGGTTAGGGTTTGCATTCCCAGATTACCTGTGTAGCTTTCATACACGGGCCAAGATTGCAAACTCAAAGAAGTGATAATGGAAATGACTTCTGGATCAGAGGAAAATGTAAGTGAGATCCAATCTTGCAAGATGGATTCAGGGGAGAGAGAGGGGTTCCATGCTAGCTGCCCGTAAGCGTAGAGGTTTGAGAGCGCGAGATGACTTCCTAGCCAGCTGGTGTTGGTTCCTACATTGACGACAGCGGCGGAACCGCCTAGAGGGCGGTTGAAGCGGTGACCGGAGATGATATCGCTGACTTTTGACTCCTTGTCCTCGACTTTTAAATCGAAAGAGAGGGTCTCTTTCCACATCGGAGCTAGGTAGACAAGATGGCACTGCTGTCCCAAATACTCCTGACTAACCTGCAGCTCCACCGCCGCATTCGTCTTCCTCAAATGTGAAAAAAGAGGGGAAACCGGTTCCCTAACCTGAAAATCTATCGGGCCGTATTTGATCTGCACAATCACATTATCATCAAACAGCCCATCAAGCTCTTTAAAGAACTCCACAGCGGCATTTGCGCGGTCTGCTTTCCAATCCGACTCGGAAAGGTGTTGGTTGTAGACGAATGCGCGGAACATGACGATTCCGCCATAAGGAGAGAGGGAGCGAGCGAAGAGGTTTGCGCCAGAGGAGAGCGTGCGATTGTAGGTTAGGGGGCCGGGTTGGCCTTCTGAGTTGGCTTTTATGAGGTAGCCTGCTAAGTCGGGGATCGAGGCGTAGAGGAGGGAGGTCATGGTTTTCCACCAGGAAATCACGGAGGGGTCTAGGGGGGTCGAAGGTGGCTAAAGGGGCAAGAGCCGTGGAGTTTGAAGTCGGAGAAGCGAAGTTGAGTGAAAGGCCTAATTGCACGCCATAAGGACGCATAACATCAGTGAGGCGTGCTAAGCCAGCGATGTTCGCGCTGCTTAAAAGGGAAGCTTTCGCATTGACATTGTTGACTACGATGCCATTGATACCAATTGAAGCTAGGAGGCGCGCGTACTGCGCTGCTCGAGTCAAGTCTTTTACAACTTGGCCATCAGAGAAGAAGATTGAAGGCCCGCTGTAGCCGCGCTCGATGCTGCCATCGGGGTTGTCCCATTGGTTTACCCATCTTATTGGGAGGGAGGGGGAGGAGGCGAGGAGTAGGGTCCTGGGTGTGGTGGAGGATTCGAATATTGTTATTACGTTGAAGATGAAGAGGAGCGAGGGGGTTAGGTTGAGGTGGTTTGAGGTTTAGGGTATGAGGTTGGTGGACAGGATGGGGCGGAGGGGTTTGGGGGGTGTTGTCTGTGTTGGTTTGAAAGAAATTCGGAGGCGGAAAGAGGGGTTTGAAAGGAAGGGTTGGTATATAAGGTAGGAAGGAGTATAATAGCGAAGCACTAGCTGCATTTCTAAATAAATAGTCATGAATTTTCTGAAGAGTAAAGCGAACGCTCTATAGTCACTCCTATGTTTTAAATTTTCAATCCCTAACTCTATTACTAAATTTAATCTTCTAAACCTACTTAGAGTTAATTATGTATATAGCAGTTCATTATATTGAAAACAATCTAGTAATAGTCACAATTCCAGCTCTGCAAAACCAATCGCCCTCACTACCTGCCGGGTGAAGCCCGAGCCATTTCTACTCCTGTGCCCCCTTGGATATCATCATAGCACATAACAGCATGAAACTTTCTTTGAAAACAGCGCTAGGAGAGTAAATCTAGGCCGATCAATATCGGGCGAAGGCGTGAAGGATTCCATTATTTTATCTCTCTCTCGAATATACCACGCCTCTTAGGGCAATGCAATAGCTGTCAACTGGACCTTATTTATTTCTGCCAGACGAAATTTAGGGCAAGTCAGTGATCCCAACGTCATACTTGTAGAGATACCTATCTCACTTGCTGTACTTACGCCAACTCACATCATGACCGCTTTCGATACGTCTTGGTCGTTAGATTCGCACATTCGCATAAAAAATAGGAGATAAGCCAGGCGTCTTCACCACCATTTATACTGCGATAATGTATAGGATAAGCTTCTCATGATATCCCCTCGCTATAAACCTGAAATGTACGTATAGTACGAGTCTTCAGGACCATGGGTGGTATTGTATTTGGCGTGAGAAATTTTCGCTGTACCAGAAAGAGCCATCAGCTTATCCTTATCTAGATACGTAAGAACATGCTGAGTGTATTCCTCAATAGGATTATGCCAAGCTGTGTAAAGTTACTATTTCTCAAATCCTATGGGTCGTTGTTTGACTGGCGTCTAAGCGAAAACGTGTAAAAGCACTTCAAAATAATAAAATAACTAGTAATAATTACCTATGTTATAATAGTGATATGACTGTACAGCTCGTATAACAGCGGGTTTTTTAACCTGAATCCTTACTTGCACGAAATCTGTTTCTGTTCGGAAAGGTGAGCAAGGCTGCTTTATCGGCAATGCTGGGTGAGCTAAAGTGAGTAAGGTAGAGGCGAAGGTAAGAAGCGGTGAGTAGTGGTGAGCAACAGCAGATAGCGGTAGAGTCAGTATAAATATGCATTGAGATGCTATTTTAGTACCCAAAGAGCCTGTCTTGGCTCCCTTAAGGCCCGGTTACACTTTCCTTGTCCCTTTGCGTAGATCTAATTTTAGCTCTCCTATGACCGAGATTCCTCCGGAACCGATTTTGGATCTAGAAGGGTTTGCCCCTCAACCGCTTACACTTGACAACCGCCTAACTTATACAAAATTCATCTCATAGATCCACCTCCGTACCTATCCTATTCTCAAACCCAGCTCCATTACCCAGTGCATCACTATCATATAATGGTGATAGCACATTGTCCATTCTCACGGCGTGCTGTCTTATCCGGTTTGTACTTCTCCGTTAGAGGATTTTTGTATGCAGTAGTATATTGAGAGAGCCCTTCGTCATGAATTCTAACCAGTCCTACTCGACAGAATCTCGTTTCATCCACCGGCTTTAGAAGTAATCCCGCTCCTCCAGCCTTTCTATCAATATAGGTTGAGGATGTTTTAAGTATCATAAAATATATCACCCCGTCGAGTTTATATGAGTTTGTGTCTAGAAATATTCGACACTTTAATATCTTTATAGGCCTAATGTACAAATCTAGAGGAGTCTCTCCATAGAGACTTGATTCTCGCGTCTCAAACGAAACTAGCGCAGCGGATTCGTGTCCAGACAGTTCCCTAGCTTCAAAAGAACGTAGCTAGAAGAAGTTGAATGCGGTTGAGATATCCTCTATCCCGTATTTAAAACAAACACCGGAGTGAGTGAGCCTTCGGAGAGAGAGGAACAATGCAGATTGTCCACCCTGCTGTAACTTGAGATGTTTTCGAGCGAACAAGTTTGTACGAGTTCTTTGCGATACCTCTGTCTCGTCCGGATCGATCATGTCGATTTTGATTTTCTCTAAGGATTGTGCACCGCTCCGAAGAATATCTCCTCTCCAAGAGATATGTTGAAGTCGGGTGAAGCGGAAGCCATCGTAGACATTTGTTCGCAAATCCATGCAAGTAATGTCGGTGATTATCTTGAGAGAACAGATTTTGCTCTGGTGTTCGGGTATGTAACTCAGGACGGCTCCAGGCACACAGGTCCCTAAATTCCAACTACCGCATTCACGTCAGCATGGGGATCGGACTCGATGTGAATGGGCACAACAAACCTAAACCTCGGGGGGAGTATCGTCCTCGATGAGGGAATTTCTAGCTAATAGTAGACTGGTCCGTGCTAAGACAAACCCTGTTATTCTCTCATGATGAAGGGTTTTGTTTTACATTTTATCAAAGCGCTGGGATTAAAGCGTTGGGAGTGACAGTAGAAACTCGTATTCTGATGGCCCCGCACAACGAGCTCTTTTCGTGCGGAATCTCGATAGAGGTAGGCCTCAATGAATAACCCATTTGCTTTTCAGTTATACAAACACACTTCCCTTATAAGCAAGCGTCATTTAAGGTATCAAACGCTGTATCACAACAATTCATTATTCCAACCTGATAGAGTTAGCCAACGTACATCATTATCGACAAAAATATACCTCTGAATCAAATGCAATCCAGAAGCGGTCTCCACAACCCGGCTGACCTCTCCAGGTTTGAGTTGGAAAGCTGCATCCTCGAATTCCTTTTGCATATCTCCCTTTCCAAAAAATCCCAAGTCTCCCATC
The DNA here is from genome assembly GCA_013054445.1 of Cudoniella acicularis. Classification (NCBI taxonomy): domain Eukaryota; kingdom Fungi; phylum Ascomycota; class Leotiomycetes; order Helotiales; family Helotiaceae; genus Cudoniella; species Cudoniella acicularis. The sequence continues at coordinate 37,384 of JAAMPI010000359.1, forward strand.
TTCCTGGAACTGCTGTCGTCAGATTCACTGAGACAAAGCTGGCCTAGAGACGCCTGTCCGCTGTGAATACGAGCTTCATGGCCCAGAATAATCTGCATGGCTTCCTCCTTCGAACGCTTAATTTCCGCCTACAATAATTAGCTAGCATTCGTCCCCGTTATCCAAAAAAAAAACCTACCTCACGCCAGCTGCTCGGTCTTCGGCTATCCCTATGCTTGATCAATAGATGACTTACACGGATCTTCCCCTTGTCCGCCCCATTTCCATTCACGCCGGCATCAAGCTTGATCTCAGCCGCACTATGGTTCTCGGCTATGTATGTCTTGAGCTTCTCGGTGTCAGTCCCTGGCGGGGGTTCCCATCTTGACTGCTTCTGCGATTCATTGAAATAGTAAGGAAAGTTCTTGGATTGAGAGTGGCGAACTTCCCAGCCAGTTGGGAGACCGGCGTCAGCCTGTTGTTGTTGATTGTTAGCAAAGTTGAATACATGTTTGGGGAAGGTTCTAAGGCTGTAAGGTAGATGGGGTATGTAAACATGGAGGTTTGATAGTAGTGGAATAGATACCATTTTGTGGGACGTGCAGTGATTAATGCTGTGTGAAGCTCTTGATGTGGATGCGAGGATGAGTGGAAGATGGGTTTGGGGGGTTACACAGCGCAGAAGAGACCTGTTTTGGACTGTGAGGGGCAAATACAGTCTATTTGATTTGGTTTGATTTTCTCATACTCCTGGTGCTCGGTTCCAGCAGATTTGTCGACCGCTATGCCGGAAAGCGCAGAATTGGCAGGTCGATGGCCCTAGGTTGTGGAACCTGCTAAAGATCCGTAACCTCGACCAGCTCACTATTCTCGGCCCGTATGTATGTGTCGCACCCCTAGGTGCGATTATGGCTGAAGACGCGGACACACAAGTAGAAAACGGAAAATTGATATAAAAATAGGTTAAGTAAGAACCGGAGACGACGATTTGATTGAGCTAAAGCGTTGATGTCGCTTTCACGTGTTAAATACGCTGCCATCGTCAAAAGGACAAGTGGCATGTTCCCTAGGCCCGTGCGCATGACTGAGCCGCAGAATCGGAGGCCTCACCAGGACGGTCGGTTCCCTCCTATGACAGTCCTATCACGCATTAGATTTCTCCTTGATCTACACCTTGTTCTCGAAGCTGTCTCAATCTTATTCACGCAGAGTCTATGAAAGATAAGCCCACAAGTATCTAACCTCTTCTCAGGCTTTAACTCAACTAATCCAAACCTCACCAGTTCTCTGTACGAACAGTTAATGTGCCTTTCAACAGACGCTGAACCCGAAGAATCGGAAGCTCCAGCCATGGGGGAGTTTAAAGTTTCTGGCCCGGCAGAGATATGGAGCCGGAGAATCCTGGATACTCATCACAATATTGATCTTACTCTTGCTGGACGTCTTGGTGAGGCTAATTGGCAACGATTCCAAACCATTTCAGAAAGAATGGATGCCATTGAGGATGCAGATGATGAAAGTAGGAATGATGAAGAGGATGATCTAGGATATTTACTAGTATTCTCCCAAAAGGCAAAGTCAACAAGAGATCAAAGCTCCGTTTTCAGCGCGTCGGGCATAGGTAGTTCTGGCTTTGGCACCACTACAGCAACTTCAATCTCACAGTCGGTCTTTGATTTCAAATTCCCACTATCACGGAAGAGGGCTGTTGCTAAGGACACTGGGTCCCGGGCGACATATACTTCAGTATTGACTGATGATCGAGGGGAAAGAGGGTGGCTAAGAATCCCAGCCTTGCCGATCAAGGAAGAAGAGCTGGGAAATCCGTTTAAATGTACTATCTGCGGAGAAAAGCTCCTTGAAATCATGACCCGTACTGACTGGAAGTCTGTACGCCCCTCTTACGGTATTCCGGCATGCAGCTAATGATATACTTCTAGACTCCACATCTTCGCAGACCTCAGACCATATATTTGCACCTTTGCAGAATGCAAAGATGGTATTAAGTCATACACAAGTAGGAAACTCTGGGCCGACCATGAATTCACAGTTCATCGATTCCCAAAGAGCTGGTCCTGTAGTGATTGTTCCTTGGTATTCCATGACGACCAACCTTTTCGACTCCATCTTCGAAGTGATCATAACTATTCACAGCTCACTGAAACTCAAATTAGTACAATGATAAAAGCAGCAGAACAGCTAAATAGCACCTCAAATGTCAATTCTCCGTGTCCGTTTTGCGCAGAGATTCCGGGGCTATCAAACAGAACTTTTATAGCTCATGTTGCTAGGCATATGGAAGAAATTGCGTTGGCAGTTCTCCCCAGAGACGATTCGGATTCTGATTTTGAGCATGGTTCTATCTCTTCAAGCCATAGCCTTCCCGCCATATTTGGCGATGCTGCTGAACAGAATATTGCGAATCCAGCTGCTATAAAACCACCTTCGTCCAATATATTGCAAGCTGGGGTAGGTCTAGATGATTTTAACTTCATATCTACAATAGGCAAAGGCAATTCTGCGAAAATCATGCTGGCGGAAAGCAAGCACTCAAAGAAGTTATATGCGATCAAAGTTCTCAAGAAGGAGCTTCTGATCGAAAATGGCGAAACAAGGTCTTCGAAGGTAGAGAGACGTATATTTAAACTTGCAACTGAAGAAAACCACCCTTTTGTGGTTCATTTATGTGGCACGTTTCAGAGTGAAACAAGACTGTATTTTATTACGGAGTATGTTCCTGGTGGAGACTTGATGTGGCACATACAAAAAGGACCATTTCCTCAGGAACGGGCACAGTGAGTTATCCTTTCGCTTGCATTTGAACATATTAGCTAAGGAAAACAGGTTCTACGCTGCCGAAGTATGCCTTGTATTGAAGTTCCTTCATGCGAGGGGGATTCTTTACCGAGGTTTAAAGCTGGAGAACATCATGTTGGCACTGGATGGTCATATCAAAGTCATGGACTTTGGACTCTGTGCAGAAGACATATGGTATGGCAGCACCACACACACATTCTGTGGAAATTCTGAATTCGTAGCGCCAGAGGTATTCCTTCCTATTTTGTATCCAACAATCTAGCTTCTAACATACATTCCAGATTCTTCTAGATAAAGAGTACAGTCACGCGGTGGATTGGTGGGCATTTGGAGTTCTCATTTACCAGATGCATTTTTGTCAATCACCTTTTCGCGGTGAAGACTCAGACGAGATTTACGACGCTATTCTTACTGAAGAGCCATTGTACCCTATACATTCTCCACAGAGTACAGTCGATATATGCCAAAGTTTGTTGACAACAGAACCAGAGCAAAGGCTTGGGTCCGGACCTACAGATGCTCAGGAAATAATGAATCATCTATACTTCAACGGAATCAACTGGGATGATCTGTACCACAAGAGAGTGCCGGCACCGTACAAGCCCACAATATCTAGTGAAGAGGACACCTCGAATTTTGACACAGAAATCACTCGCATCACTCCGGTATTGACACCAGTACAAAGTGGTGAGTATTGTCCATGCTTCGGATTCTACAGATGCATACTGACGTTTCAATCACTATAGTCCTTTCGCGCGCAATGCAAGAAGAGTTCAGTGGGTTTTCAAGCTATTCTCAAGAGATCTAGACAACCAACGTCCAGTCTCCTCTAACAGTACTACTAATCGCTAGTTGGAATCTAGTACATTATATTCCGAGGAAGGGGTTTATAGTTATATTAAGATATCTATATTAATCTATAGCTTAAATTAGTGGAAAATATAACAGTTATAGAGAGGACTTCCTAAGTATAAATTCTACTTTAGGAGTAAAGTGTAACAACACGTATAGATAGTAGGGGAACTGCCTAGTATATTATGTATTTATAAAGATTCTAAACTAAAGAAAGAAGAGAGAGTTATAGTTATAAAGGAGGTTTACATACTATAAGTTATATAATAGTAGAACCTAGTAGGCTAGCCTTTGCTAGAAAGGCAGTAATAACTAACTGCTAACTAACTATATTACTCTCCTAGATAAAGTTATCTAACATTATAATAACTCTCTCTTCTTTTTTTAATTTAAAATCTTTATAGATAAACGATATACTAGGTAGTTCCTCTAAAATTTATACACGTTGTTATGATAGTACTAGAAGCCTATTCTTACCTCTAAAAGCTAATTTTAGCCTCCTTAATCCTTCTTGCTAGAAGGTGACTTTCTTAATAGCCACCTGGTAAGAACAACGGGGGGTCTTATACTAGGTTTGGTGAGCAGAGGTGAGGCAAGGCAGGATATATAATGTAGGAGGGTGAGGCATAGTGAGGAAGGGTGAGCAAAGGTG
>JAAMPI010000036.1:0-87895 GCA_013054445.1 Cudoniella acicularis
GAAGGAGGGGGGTTGAGGTAGGGGGTGTGTGCGCCCCAGATTTGAGTTTGTGTCAATTATCAATACGCAGGAGGAAGGAAAAATGGGGAGGGGAGGGAAGTACCTTGTCAACAAACGAGTATCCAAGTTCTGAAAGCGGTTCATCAGCAAAATATGGTTCTGTGGTGCTTTCTTCTACTTCTTCGTCCTTGTCGTTAGTGAGGACGCGGTATACTGCGTGCCTTGCTTTTGTTAGCAATCTTTCCTTTCTTTCTGTCTGCCCCCTCCCTACTCCCCAGTGTTAAAAGAAAATGGGGCTGGCAGGGAGGGGAAGCGAAGAGACTCACAGCAAATTCGTGAACAGCAGTAGTAGCAACCCTAAATTGCAATTGCCTTCTACATCACCACCACGCTTTTATCAGTAAACATCCCCAAACTCTCCTTTTCCCCCTTTCCCCCACCCACTCGAACCAAAATGGACACTCACTTCTCGACACCCGTTAATTCGTCCTCCAATAGCAGAAGAGGCTGCAATAAATCCACACCAGCCAGAACCTCCACCCTATTTTCAACACGATGATTCCTGGTTACTACATTGCGATACACACGCCTAGTTAGTAAACCGCTCGATAGATCTTTGTAGCCGCTGTGGATGCCAAACACAACCTTCCCCTTCATTTCTTGTATTATCTTTTGAAATTCTTTAGTTTTGGGGGAGAAGAGGCGCTGAGAGAAAGGGCGGGGGTAGAAACGCTGGAGTTTGGGTGTGGAGGAAGAAGATGGGGGAGTGGAGGTATAGGAGCCGTAGAAGAGTGCATCGAGCCTATCGAGGAGATGTAATAGTGTCAGTTGGTTTGTCCACTTAAACACACTTAACGTGGAAATAAATAGAAATAGAACTTAGACCTGGGAACTCACCACGAGCCTTTCGTCTCCTGCACAAGCACCAAAGTCGCAAGCTGCAAACAAGGCTCAAGGACTTCCAAACGAGCAGATTATCTACCTATTCCCCCCAAACTCCGTACTTGACATTTTTTAAACTCATCACTTAAATGAAAGGATACAGAAAGACACACTCACAGACCAATACCCCGCTCCAACTCCCAAGCACTAAAACCTTTAAACCTTTCTCTTTGATATCTCTCTAATTTTCTCCTCCTCTCCAACCCTAACCCCCTCTTCCTTTTCAGCGACCTTGCTGTGATACTCCATGTTGGGTCTTCTAGGTATGGAGCTTGATGGATGAGAGGCTTTGCTGAAGTGGGTGTTATGGGTGTCAAACCGCTCTTTTTAATTTGGTGCGTTGGAGGGGACTTGAGAGGAGAGTGTGAAATCGAAGAAAATTTACCAAGGGGGTGGCCGTATTTTTTTGCGAGGGGGGTACGGTTTTGTAATTGGTGTGCACCAGAAACTAGATAAGGAAATCAGTGCGGTGTTTCTATTTGGCTTGCTGGGGAGTAAGTGTCAAAAGTGTACCGGGAGAAAGCAACTGGCCTGTCACATCATACAACATCCTCCCCACCTCTCTTGCTCTTTCATCCTTCCGCTTCCTAGCTCTCCCTCCTACTTGGTTCATTTGTATGCCGTCCGCCATTCAGAATCAAAGTCTGACGTCTGATACTAAAAACAGCTTCTCTTCTCATACAAGTGAGATGGCATTTTGGACCGCCTTGGCACAGAAGCTATTAAGATTTCTAAGCGAAGTTGCAGTGCATCACCTCATCATTGCCTCGGATATAGTGTTGGAGCTCGAATAAAATAATCCAGATTGGAAAGCAGAAAGAGGCTGGAGAGATAGAGGAACAATGAGATTTAGGTACTGTGGACGCGTTCAGAACGGAACTCCAGGGCCACGTTTGTGAGGGGAACAAAGGTATTGTATCTAGAAAAGCAGTTTACTGGACAAAGAAGGTATTAGACATGTCAAGCGTAGCAGAGAGCAAGTAACAAGCTAATTCTCGTCGAGCATTCTAGAACTATTAGAAACATTCCAGATGACGAGAGTGATTCCTTCGCAAAGTTATCAATGCGTTATACTATCGGAATCTCGACAGCTCGTAACCTTTTGGTTCCCATGATTAGCGCCGCCTTTCCCCAGACCCAGGCTCAGCTAACGAATTGCTAGAAGCAGATCGCACTACTTACGCATCTTATGAGGAATCAACAACTTTTAACAAGTGGCCTGTAGAAACCTCATTCGCCTTGATGTGGATGTAATAAAAGCTGAAGCATGCGTGACCCGACGGTCAGAAAGAATGCAATTATTTAGTATTGATTAATCACATACTATATCGATTAGAATATAAGATAAAATTATTATATAAGATAAATTGCTCAACAAGATAAGGTTCTATTCTTAAAAAAAACTATTATCTTATGACTAATATAAGGGTTTAAAATGCATTTATAATATGTTATCTTATATTCTAATTAATACAATATACCTCTAACGCGTTCTACTGCCATACACAGTACCAACCTCTGAATTAAAAGCTTGTTGTACGGACAAAACTCGAAGAACGTATTTGGGCCGAATACCCTATAGCTTTTTGGTACGGGAAGGCCTGAGCAAATCGAACGTAGACTTAGTCTTGGATCAACTTTTTTGATCTGATTCTGAATTTTACCAAGCCCTTCTAATGAGCTGATAGTACTGTAGCATGGCTGCATGGGTCTAGCCAAGCACCTCGCTTGGGGCCCAACCACAAACCCCAAGCTCATGCAGCCTCATGGCACATTTGAACGACAGTTCATGATCCTTCTTCGAATTCATTCATCTCTTCTCATCACAGCACGTAGAACGATCCCTAGGTCTCCTATATCTTTTCGAGCTGAATTGATTTCCATCGGGAAGGCTTGCGCGCGATGGATCCTCTGACTCTCCTAGGTGCCGTTGCGGCAGCCTCGCAGTTCGTGGAACAGGGCATTAAAATCACGCAGCTTCTCAGGGAGCTATATTCAAAAGTTCAAGAAGCTCCGGAACATGTGCGCAAGCAAATCGTGCATATCGAGCAGCTGATCGATATCGCAGGGCTCATTATCCAGAATCCATCACTTCAGAAGGACTCGGTGGCCTCGATCTTGGGGACCTGTCTGCGTCAAGCGGTCGACATCCAGAACTTATTGAAGAGGGTGTCAGTCGCTGACAAAGATGGGCGGTTGAAAAAGACCCAGAAGTCTTTTGTAGCTGTGATGAAAGAAAAGGAACTTGGGGTGCTGTTTGAGGGTCTCGAGCGGGAGAAGAGCGCTCTGGCGCTCTGCATCCAAGAGAGTAACTCGTAAGTTTTAAAATGTCCTTCTTTAGCATAATACTGAATTTGTTCAAGGACTATATTGCATTGGATCGATATGGATGTCCAGGGCCTGAGCAATGACCTTGGCGATGTGTCAATCGCTGTACGAGACACTGCTCGAGATATGACCACGGTAGTTGGCATATTGCCGGACGTTTCCACCAAGGTGACGGAAATCCACGATGCACTTATATCGGTAATTATATTTATTACAGCCACACAAGCAAAAACTCATCCAGCTGACGCTTACAAGTTGAACCAGCAACCACGAAGGAAGCCTTGCTTTATGGTCCGCTATCAACCAGATGAGGATTTCATCGGTCGCGAAGAGATCATAGAGGAAATTAGGCAGCAGTTCGGGAGTAAAAGCTGAGTGGCTATAGCTGGGATGGGCGGCGTTGGGTATGCTTCCCAGTGCTAAATTTGATTTTGATTATTCTAATAATGAAAACTGCAGAAAATCCCGCATTGCCATCGAATACTGTTACCAGTACAGAAAAAGCAATCCAGACGCCCACGTATTCTGGGTACATAGTGGTAGTAGGGCTAGGCTCGAATCAGCCTATAAAGAGATGGCAAGGACGCTGAAGATACCTGGCTTCGATGACCCGAAGACCAATACTCTCCACCTAGTTTCCAATTGGCTGAGTGATGAATACAACGGTTCCTGGTTGATGGTGTTAGATAATGCCGATGATGCCGAGGTCTGGATCGAGCCTGCCATACAACAGTCCTCGGAGGAAGACGGTCCGTACCGGTTAGCGCCTTTGATTGATTATATCCCTCGAGGCTCACATTGCTTTGTGCTGATCACAACGAGGAACGGCCAGCTTGGGAAGAGACTTGTCGAAGTTAAAAGTGGAAAACCAATCGATGTTCTACCATTTTCCCCGAAAGACGCGGAAAATCTGCTGCGTAGGAAACTCTCAGAGAATGACGATATTAGCCAAGAGGACGCGAATGAGATCACAGAAGCTTTGGATTACCTCCCCCTTGCTATCACACAGGCGGCGGCATATTTGAATCAAAACAGTATAACTGCTGCTGAATATCTTTACCTATTCAAAACCGGTGCAGCAGATACCGCAGAACTCTTGGAACAATGTATATATGACGCAGGCCGTGACTATGAGATCAAGAACTCCGTCTTCCAGACCTGGAAAATCTCCTTTGATCAGATTCTGAAGCAAGACCTACGCGCGGCTGAGATGCTGTCTCTCATGGCCGTGTTGGATCGACAGGCAATATCGGAAAATTTGTTGCTGAAAAAAGAGGAGCGAAAGTTAAGGTTTAATGCTGCCATCCAGAAGCTGAAGGCCTTCTCATTAATCACGGAGGAAACAAATCTACGGATGTTTGGCATGCAGAAAGCCATCGACCTTGAGGAAACAAAACAATCAACCTTCAGCATGCATCGTCTCGTCCAGCTTTCAGTCCAAAAGTGGCTAGAGCGTCAGAATGAACTGTCAAGATGGCAGGAAGCAGCGTTGTCTACGTTGGATGAATGCTGCCCTCCTAATGGATTCTACGAGAACTGGATTTCACTGGAGGCTATGAACCCGCATCTTCAAGTTGTGCTGGGTTATAAATTCAGTACAATACCTTCTCAGCTACAGCGAGCAGGAATATTGCACAAGTTAGGGCAGTATAACAACGAGAAAGGTCGATATTCGATAGCTTATCAGCAGTATTCGGAATCTCTAGCGTTACAGGAGAGGTTACAGGAGAGTAATGTTAAACTAGAGCATTCCGATATGTTATGTAACAGAAACAGCCTAGCCGTAGTACTAGACAAGCAGGGCAAGTACGACGAAGCCGAGAAGATGCACCGACAAGTGTTAGAAGCAAGAGAGCAGATACTTGGCCCTGAGCATCCGGACACGCTAAGCAGCATAAACAACCTAGCGGTAGTACTGCGGAGCCTGCACAAGTTTGGCGAGGCTGAGAAGATGTACCAACAATTGTTAGAAGTAAAGGGGCAGATACTTGGCCCTAAGCATCCGGATACGATAAAAACCATGAACAACCTAGGGGTATTACTAAACTGCCAGGGCAAGTACGAGGAAGCTGAAGAGATACACCGACGGGCGTTGGATTTAAGGGATAGCCCTAAGTATCCGGACACACTAACAAGCATGAACAACCTGGCGCTAGTACTATTGAACCAAGGCAAGTACGAGGAGGCTGAAGAAATGCAACGAGAAACGTTGGATAGGAGGGAGAAGGTGCTTGGCGTAGAGCATCCAAACACACTGACGGCTGTGTATAACCTTGCCTGCCTATGCCGGATCAGGAAGCATTATAACGATGCGTCTATCCTCTATCAAAGGGCCTACGCAGGATTTCAGAAGACGTTTGGCCCAGATCACCCTGCCACTCTCGATTGTTCGAAGATGTACCTTTCCATGCTTGAGGAGATGAAGTCAGATTAAAGGAACGTTAAATACCTTAAATGCCACTCGATTCCCGAACAAATTTCAATATCTGATCATGAGATGTCCCTTTCGTGCCATTTGTGTACCTTTCTGTCTGCCACTATGAGCTCTCAAATGATCAGCCGGCCTTTGAAATACACCACTAACATATCTTCAAATACCACTGATGTTCCACTCTATCTACATTTTGTTAGGGAATTAGAGGATGCCTTAGTATTATATGCGCTGGGGTCGAGTAATCCCCTGTTATCGCTGGTGCCAGCTCTCGCTTAGAAGTGGGAATAGTTACAAATTTTAAGGTATAGGCTGCATAGCCGAAAACCCTAATTACACTACGATCAATTACCCTATGATCCATTTATAACTATTCATATATCTAAGCAACAACGAAATCACAGTAAGGAGAAGATCGTTCCCTAAGGCCTCTGTATTAAGGAGTTTATCTATAATTCACTAAATAGTAAAATTTAATAGTAATATCGATAATAAAAGAGATAATTGTCTTGAATAGGTGATAGACTAGTGAGATAACAGACTGGGCATAGAATCAAGACTGTGTTAGTATATCCCGGCTTTGAATCATGTCTAAAATTAGACCAAGAAATGCCTTTCTTTAGAAGGAAAACATATATGTGTGCCATTGATGTTCTTGCTTGCATAATCTACACATAAAAAATAGACCGCGCATTTATTTATTGTACAGATATATCTCTTCCGACCCAAACCCTCATGCATGATGTGAAATCAAACCGCATCCTTATACTCCGCAAGCAAATAAATGCCCACAACTCCACGCTCGCGGAAAATGCCACGAATGCTACCCATGCGCCAATAACATGCAAAGAGCCGTCCGTCTTCCCATAAATGAATTCATTCGTAATACAAGTCGTCCGTCACTTCCTCACCAAGGTTCGCGCAGATCTCCCCTACAACTAACCACCACGACTCGCCAACTGTCCACCCATCAATATCCGGATGCAGGCGCTCAAAAATCCCAATCGTGAGACCCCAGTTCAGGAACCGCTTCAACTCCCAGTCCTCAAACACAGGGTTGAACATTTCCTGCAAAGTCGCGGTGGTAATACCTACTCTTAGCGCTATAATTTGAGAAACAGCAATGAGGATTTTCTTCCACAATGGCTCGATGAGGTCGCCAGTGATGCCAATCCATACAGGGTGCTCGCCTTGCTTGCCGACTGGCGGAGGCTCGATGAACTCCAGTTTGGCAAGAGCATTATCTTGATCGTCGAAGATATAGGATTGGGTGGGATAGACCTCCATTGGGAACACGTATGTGCTGTGTGGTATTGTCTTGGTATCGTAACCACCTCTAGTAAAACCAAATTGTCTCTGCGGGATGTCGACACCTCTAATTTCAACGCGACCGGCAGCCTGCAAACTCGTGATGCACATTACTGCCCCCTCGTCCGCCATGTAGTCGACTGACACCTTCCGATTCTCATAGAAATTTTCGTCTAGGAAGCGCTTGAAGTTTCGCGCTTCAACAAATTGATTCTCTTTCATGTGACGTCGCAATACAGAAGAAAATGTGTCGGTGCATTCGTAATTACGACCAGGCAATGCACGACCACCCTTTCGAGGCATAATCACCTTCGTTTTCTTCAGCTCGGCAAGAGCTTCGTCAGTCTCTTCCTTTTCGAATTGAGAAAGCTTGACTTTTACTGCATCTACGCTCCAACATTCATCCGGGGAGATAGAAGCGGCACGAACCACGGATTTGGCAATAGTATAATAGTCGAGTTCTGAACCATCACCGCCGTCTTTCTGTTTTATTACAGGCGTGGCATTGGCCATGGCCGCAACCATGCCGATACGCTTGTACATAGCCGTACCTGGTGCAAAAACCAAGTCCCTGAATGTCTTTGCCTTTGTCTCTGTTTCAATAAAGCGGTAATCCTGTTTCAACTTCTTCCGAGTCTCCGGAAGTAAGATCGGCTTCGGATTAAGTGTTGGTTTGATAGTTGCAAATGCCCAATCAATTAAAGCATTCCAGTCATAACCGGGCAGGTTGTCGTAATTGATTGGTGGAACCTCTCCCTTGTGATACGCCGGGAGAAATGCTTCTGTAAAATCCGCGGTGATTTCCTCTATGCGAGGTAGGATTTTCTTTCGCAGTATGCCGTAATATTTGGTAAGAAAATAGTTAGAGAATTGGGGAAACAGACTAGTGACCAGGACAAAGTCAATATGCCGATCGAGGCCACCGGCCAAGGTTTGAATAACAACAACTGCAACGATGAAACGAAGTTGAACAGAGGGTGTCATTAAGTCGCGCATAGTTCGTAAGATTCGTCGATTAAGGAGTGGAGGCTGCTCTATCATTTGAACGTTGAAAATTTTAGGTGCTTGTGCAAGGTCATCGAGAACGCCTTGGAAGTCTGCTGGAATCGCGGTTTGCGGCCGTGTCTTGACTAATCTCTCATTTTCAACAGACGGCGCGGAGAGAGATTTTCGTCGTTGTCTCCTGGCGGAAGGAGCGGAACGATTTGCTGGCTCTGGCTCAAATTCGTCTTCAGTCTGCAGCTCATTGTATGGAAGAGACTCAACCGTGAAAGCAGTTCCATTTTGCCATCTGATGCGTAGGAATTCAGTTGATTGAATATTGAGATCGAAATTTGACCAAGACCCTTTGCTGAAATCGCAGTTGGAAGTGATGGCTTCAGGCTCAATGAATTGGATACTGTTGTTTTGGTTTGGGAGTCTTCTAGCCTCCTGATTCTTACTGTCGGCAAATCCAAAGTTAGAAGGCAACGTTTCTAATCCCGGATTCACTGGTGCTCCATCCTCCAGTTTCTTTGGCTCAAAAAAATTTAAAATCTGAATCTCATCCAGTGGCTCAGCAGCCCTGACACGTGTGGAACGGCGGACGGGTGCAGGGGAATCAACAATCCAAGGTTTATCAAACGAATCGTCAGAAACACTCAATCGTTGACTTAAACGCCTCGAATGATTTCCCCCAGGCTCTCTGCGGCTATACTTCCGCACGGGAAGTCCAGTGGCTTTCGAGATACCAATTCCAGACTCCGTATCATTTGAGACCTGTCGTGCCTTGCGTGGTTGACGGCGCGAGCTTGGCGTAGATACTTGATTTGCATTCAATCGATTTGAGCGATTACTGTGGTGTTCGGGCTGACCACTCTGTTCAGAAATGCGAAACTCGTCGCCATCGGCTCCATCATAGTCATCTTCGTCCAGCTCAATTGAATATTCAAGGTTTGAAGGCGGGGTTTCGGACGCGGATTGAGCCAAGCTTTTCATTAAGTATTTAGAAGGTTTCGCAGGCAGATGCAATTGATTGTTTATAAGAGGATACGAGATTGGACGGAAGCCATTGTTTAGTTGCTCCAGGTATTGCGGGAAATAAGGATTTCCATCTGCTCGCCGTGACGGTCGTGCAAAGATAGGCTTTACTCCATGACCAAAAGCTCTTTGAGACCATGACCCATCCTTGGCCTGTAAATAGGTAATTGGTTCTGGTAGTTTATCTCGACGCTTCTTAGGAGGTCGAGGGCGCGCGGGAACCTGATCCCAAGCAGCAGTATCCGGGTTTTGAAGTTTGGTTGGCGCTGGGCCCCACGCATGCAATCGAATGAAAACATTCCGTGCCCGCTTTTCCTTGTTCTCTTGACTCATAGGCACCCTGAGTCGTTTTTCTCCTGGCCTCGCCGGTGTCTCGCTATTGTAAAGGGTATTGAAACCAGCAGCTTTGCGTTCAGCCCACTTCGCACGCAAAGCATCACTGTGACCTGACCTCCAACTAGGCTCTCGGTAATGTCCTTGCACCATTCTTGGTGGCTCGTCAGGATTCACATCCTTTGCATCATCGGGGATAAAAACATCTCCGTCATCATCTGGCGGCTCATCATTGAAAGAGGTGTCATCAATGGAAAAAGAAGAATCTCTTCGACCTCGTCGTGGAAACAGATATTTACCTTCATTGTTGAGATCCGACTCGCGACGAGCCACTGATCGGCCGGCGATCGATTGAAGTTGGGAGAGAATCGTTGCTTCTGGAGCATACTCGGAAGGGACGAAGAATTGTGGATGCAATTCCATAACCGTTTTCTGTAATGAATCCACTTCTGGGGATTTGGTGTTAAAACCTGGTTCGGCGATGAAACTCCGTGTTACAGGCCGACTCTGTTCATCACGGAAGGTGAAGGAGAAAGTTTGTAGCTTATTTTCATCGACTAATTCGTCAAGAGACCTTCGGCAGAACTTGGTCTCCGGAAGGTTCCCGGACTTGTCACCCTTCTTCAGCCAGGCCGCCACAAAAGCAATCCACAATGCCTTGTCTCCTGGAAACAAGCCCCCGTTGTCATGGACAAGCTGGAGTATGAGATCTTTGAAACTTTGGCCATCTGAAGTACCCGCGGGACGTGCAATACCCGACATCTCGATTGCATCATCATTAGGCACCACGTTCTGAAGCGTTGATTTTAGGAGTGATAACTCTCCTGGAAGCGAGCGGTATATTCTGGCCTTCTTTGCTGAGACGGCCGGCGCTAATGGCTTTCGCGTCAATCCAGTCGTAGAGTGTTTTTGGGCCCACTCCAGAACCGAATTATCACTATCAGATGAAGAATTGTCTTGAAGTTCCTTGAAGTTCTCGCCCGTTTCGCTTTCGCTGTCGTGATCTAAATCCGCTGTGGGATGTTTCGACGAAGTTCTTCGAGCTTTAACTCTAGGCTTCTTATGGACCGTGGGTTTTTCCGGCGGGGCAACCTTTTTCTTGCGCTTCGCCTGAGAGGGATCGAAGTTCGGATTGCAAGATGTTTGGGATTTCGCGAGATGATATTTCAGTCCGACATCATTCTTGTACTGTTGCCCGCACCTGTCGCATTTGAATGGATGTGTTACTTCTGCCTCTGCATCTTTGAGTGAGGAATAACCCTCTCCCGAACGAAACTGAAAGGCAATTCTAGCAGTGACAATTTTTGCCCTAATCTTGCCCGCGGCGTCAAGTCCTTTCGGCTCAGTAGAAAATTGGAAACAGTGAGTAACAGACCGGCCATTGCTTTTCGATGATATTCGAAGCTCCATTGGATAGGATCCGAAGATAGAAGTTTTTGGATTTTCATCAAGTTCGGAGATTGGGAGTACAAACATCGGAATTTCAGGTGGATGTTGCTCCATTGCAAAGAACTCCAAGACCGTCTTATCAGTCGACAAGATCAAGTTCCCGCCAGTTTCTTCGTAAATGCAGGTTAGTCTAGTTTCCATTTTTGGCATTAGAACTTGCTCTGCTTGTTGCAAAACAGCCTCGCTTGCAATTTTTTGGGCAGCTATCTTTTGTTTGCGAGAGAGTTTGGATGTTGCAGATTTATCCTTTTTGGGTGTCGCAGTGGCCGGAACAGGTAGATCTCCTGGCGCTGAGTCTGGGGATTGGATTGGATTCTCAGAAACCGTTGCCTCCGCGACAGGGGAAGGTGAACCATTGTTGGTAGGTGTAGTGGCGTCGACAGATGGCTTAAGAACTGGTTTGAAGAATTCACGGCGCCGCGCTTCTTCCTCTGCACCCAAAGGATCAGGGACCGAAAACGGCCCTCGCCTCGGGCCAGCTGTCACTCTTCTCTGCATTGAACTAGGAGTTGAGCCAGACAGTTGTTGTGCAAGTTCCGGGGGGAAATTTGGTTTTGCAATCGAACCGGGCTGGGAGGAGATTGCATGTTGCATGCCATTTTGGTATGGAGTGGCTGGTTGGAAAGAAGTTTGTGTATAGAAAGACGGTTCAACCGCATTAGCACAGTTTGAGGCGGCCACACCAACTTGTGATAAGAAAGTATGTTGCGGAATGTTTCCACTCCCCACAGTTGGCGCAATTGCACCATATGACCCCGTTTCAGCCTGTCTGTTTTGTGGAGCCGCACTGGGAGTCGCATATGGCGAGCCGTAGGGTGAGCTGTAAGATGGTTGCGTAGCTTGTGTGCGTAGCCCCTGGATGTGCGGGAGTCTGTGAAACTCACTCGCAGGATGGCCTATCGAAAATGCATTATTCGATGTCGGATGGGTGAAGTATGGTGCGGCCATGGGATTCATAGAAGGCTGAACATGGTGTGAGGTGGGCGGTCCAGGAAAAGGGCCCTGGGGATCACTTCCTGGCATCATGTTAGAGCCCAATGCAGGGCCTGGATTAACTTCAAAAACATGCAGACCGCTTGAGAACGCTCCCATATCAAGACTATCCGGGTTAGATACTCGAGGGAGGTCTGGTTTGAGAAGGATGTCCTTTCGAGGTCTCTTCGGGGCCGTTTCAACCGTCGACTCTGACGGTTCCATGGGTTGGCTCTTCCGCTTTTTCTGTTTTGCCCCAATATCTTGTCCCTCGTGGTCCGAGACTTGTGCTTCGACGGGGTTTTTAGTCTCCAACATTGGCCGGTCTTGAGTGGTGCCAGCACCTTGGACGTCTAATCTTCCATTCATGGGTGCTTGGGCTGTATCTATAGGTATAGATGTGTCGACGACCTCTTTGACATAAGGCGTCGGCATTTGCTGGCTTGGCTCCACTATTTGACCCTCAACTACGACGACGGGTGTTTGGATAACATCATTGCTCTTCGGGTCTTGACTGTTCTGACTTGCTCCGGTACCTTGATCGCCAATATTGTCAAATGCCGGAGCTTCAACAGCTTCTTTGGTCTTTCTCTTTTTCTTAGGTTTATCTTCGCCCACCTGCCCAGGCACTTCGGTATTTTCTTCAACATTTTTCCGCTTACGCCGTGAGGGAGGTATTGCAGAGTCGGCAGTGGCTACCGCAGCACTGGCAATTCTGCTGAAAACTGGTTCTTCCCAACTGCCTCTCTGCTTATTCAGCCATCCCGGGTCTTTGAGCTTGTCCGACTTGAAAAACAGGACTTCAGAATCAGCCCCTCTCCTTGTAGCTCGAGACTTTCGTCTGCTAATATCATGCTCATCATAATACACCCCTGGCACTCCAGCTTGACGTTGCATCTCCTCAAAAGAAGTGTATGTGGCTTCCTTAATCTTTTCCCGAGATTTAGAAGGGGTTGAAGGGCCACCGGCCTCGTGGTGGCGGTTGTCCTTTCTAGGTCGTCCAGGTTTTCGTTTAGTCGTTGAAGCTAGAGGGATCTCCACCGATTCCTCAGCGGCTGGAGCGATATTGTCCGCTTGCTGCAGATATTTGGTGGGTGTGGTGATTTGTGGCAAACCATTTCCATCAATTCTTAGGCCGGAATTCATCAGAAGGCCGTTTGATACATTTTCATCAGTAGCAGTAGGGATAACTATCGCCTTGTCAATGGCGCCAACAGAAGCAGGAGGTGGATCATGGGGAACAGTTGATGTATCGTCATGAGTAGGAGGCACGTTCTCATGAATGGAAACAGCAGATTCGGAATGAATTGCGTTTTGGATTGCTTCCTCCATAATCTGCTGGGATGGGCTGGTTGTGTCTGGTGTTCGAGTGTTAGGTGTTGAAGTCCAAGTATAATTCTCGAGATCCGGGTCGATATTTGGGTCGACGCTCGATTTAACTATTAGCTGCGAGGTTTCCTTGATAGCCGGAGACAGTTGATCGGGTGTGAGTGCCCATAATCTGGCTTCAAGAGATAGGGATAGACTGTATTGACTGGGAGCAGTGGGTGTAAATTCCGGAGCAGCCAGAGGCCTATGTTCAGCAGGAAACGCATTTTGATGTGTAGGGTAATTGGTTTGTTGGACTTGTGGGATTGAACTTGGTTTTTGACTACTGGTGCTGCTTTTGCTCTCCCATCTACTCGACAAATTTCCCTGATGCGATTCTGGGAGGTTTGCTGGCGGAGCTGCACCTTGACTTTGTTCTGGTACAGTTGATGAGTGGGGTGGTACGGCGCCAACCACTGGGATTGAGTCGCGTTTATCTTTGACGGTATCATGTTGAGCAGAGGATTCCGATAGTGTTGGAAATCCATTAAAGACAAATGTATTAGGGGCTTGCAAAGAAGAGGTATGTAATGGTACGCTGCGTTCTTTTAGAATTTCAAATGAAGCTGTTGTTTCCGAAGCGACAGATCTCTGTGTCGTGTCCTCAACTGGCAGCAAAGATTCGGGGAGAACTTTAGACTTTGGCAATCGACCACTCCTTCTGCGCGGTGCAGAGTTTTGTGCTGCCGCAGTGATGGTAGCAGAAAAATTCTGAGCAGACCCGTTGACTGTGGAGGAGTTTTCAAGGGCCGCAGGCTGGAAGTCATCTCCCCCCGTAAGTGAATTCTGTAAAGGAGGCTCCTCGGTAACTCTCTTCTTGGGTGGCCGGCCTCTGCGCTTTGGTGCCCCGGGTGCAGTTTGGATGGGAGCTGGGATGGGAGCTTGGATAGGAGATTGAACATGAGCCTGGATATGAGCTTGCGTGGAATCTTGAATTGGGGTTTGGCCCGGAGTCTGGCTTGGAGGTTCGTTCGGAATTTGGGTCGAAGTTTGAATTCGAGGTGGAGGTTGAATGAGAAATTGTGTTGCAATTTGACTTGGATTTTGGGTTGAAGTTTGATCTTGGGTTTGGCCTGGAGCTGGCTTCTTCTTTGGTGGTCGGCCGCGTCGTTTGGGAGGCGGGATTGCCGGGGCTAAAGGCGCTGCTGGAGAATACTCGGGCTGAACAACGACTTCAGTGGAAGCCTCGAGATTTTCGTTGCTCTCTATCTCGTGAACCATCTGCTGGGTCCGCGAAAGGATCTCGGAAGGTGGCAGCTGAGGATTACTTGGGTCATTGATTGGTGCTTGCACATCTCCTTGCGAAGCATGAGGAGGATTGTTTTGTGGAGGGTTGCGAAGTGTAATATTCCTATGACCGAGTTGCAGCAGAGTCACATCCTGCAAGGTCAACTTGCTGAAAATCAAGGCTGTCGTGACGTCGCCAACAAGCACATCATTTTGGTTCGCGATGGTTGTCCAAAGTTCGTTTTTGGTGTTTTCATCTGCGGTAAAGACGTTGCCAAACTGTTCAAAAAGACTCGAAATTGAAATGCCTGGAAATTGATCTGATCAGCCTTCCAATTCGCAACTCAAGTCAAAACCAAGGAGAAAAAAATGTGATATCGATATCACGTGGAGCCCCTCCAAAGCCCGATGTCGCTGAATGGCTGAGGCGCAAACACGCGAATGACTCGACGGCTGCACCATCAAGCAAACTGCATGTTTTTTCTGCTTTACAGGCCGTATATAAAGTGCGCTTTGCTCCTCAAATCAAAGATGTCCATGTGCCTATGTCGCTATGTCGGGACAACTCCGGATCGACAGAACAGAATTAGGGCATCCAGAAACTCACCTTCAGGTTGTGCTTTGCGAATCGCCCCCAACACCCAATCCATCATTTCTTCTCGTGAGCGCGACATGTCTGATATTGCCTATCGATCATTCTTGAAAACTGAGTCGTGAGCAAATGTTTGCCAGATGGTGCGCAAGGTTGGATGTCGAAGTCGCGATGGGTCTGAAGAGGTTGGAATCGCGACTTTTTGGAAAGATTGAGGATCTTTTGGCGGGGCGGCCAAAATTAAGCGATCACCAAATAAGGCTAGTGCGGGGAAGCTTTAGTGGCTCGCTTAAGATGAAACTGTTCTTGATGTCATGTCCTTCAAGTGCATGTTCGAAAAAATGAATAACTTTGTGCACAAAACCCTAAGAGTTTGTTAGAACTTCCCCAAGTCCATAATCACAGGTAGGTGGGAATTGAAAAAAGCGTCGTAATCACGTGGTAACTCTCTTTTCTTTTCTTTTCCTGTTTTATTTTATGCACAACCCGTTTCCTGAGTTCAAGACACTACAATCCAGGCTTTAACCCCGGAACGCTCCCTCCCACGGCGGCAAAACCTTGGACAATAATTCCCCGTCTTCTCTCCATTCCAAAAATCCCCGGAGTCGATTTAAAAGCCCAAAAAACACACGGTATCTATAGAAATATACAAGAACCAAAGCTCAAAAATCCGCAACACTGTCGCAACCCATGGACCGGAAGGATTCGATACTAAAACATCCTTAGAATAGTGTGCAACGATCAGCGCATCTCTCATACCCAAAATTCACGACCCGGCAAGTTTTTTCTTTCGATCACTGAATATCCTCATCAGTTGGTTTCGCTAGCATTTTATGTCGACTTGACCTTTCAAATGCCTCGTAATTAAGCCAATAATATATGTCAAGTGGGGTTTTATATTTCGGGGTTCCATGACATTTTTTCGCAGTAAATTTCGAACCTGACTTTTTATTATGCATAGTACTTGGTTAGGTATTTAAAGGTGTTTGGAAGTAGATCAAGAGGGCTGCTTCAACCGTTCACAGGCAAACGCGACCATCTGATAAGATAACATTCATTCTTTGAAGGAGTCGTGCACCTGCTGTCGGCGCTAACTTCAATCCGGCGACTCTCTTCACCGCTAATTCCCCAACACCACGCAAACATCTCAAAGACGAGGCATCACTCCAGAACCGAAAGAAACAATCCACACTCCTAAAACGCTCAGCCGCATCTGATCACGATGAATTTCTACCTCGCCTCCGAAGGAGGCTACAAGCCCGCATGGGGACCACCTACATCCACACTGAAGTACGTGGTCCAGAATTCCAGAAATTTCCTACCGTTGCTGATTTATATATTTGATAGCTTTTGTGAAGTGGTATGTTTGATTTCTTATGTTCGATGATATACTTCTCCCCGCCACGCCTCGCCACCACCTCAGGTGGGCTTCCTGTCTCTTTTTTCAAAGGCGAGGAACCCAGTGGGAGTAGGAAGGCGCAGCTTCCGAGATTTATGTCTTAGTACTTCTTTGTGAAGAGCCTCGCAATTTCCCAATCGGGTCTTGAGGTGTCAAGGGCTAATCTGCGACCGGAGAGAGGTGAGCATGCTACCCCTGACCAATCAGAGGCGCGCTCAGGAGCAGGCGAGGAAAAGGATTTCACTGCTTATTTTTGAGTTGAGTCGTGTTTGGCTTGGTTCCGGATCGTTCACGGATTCATTTGGATCGTAATGAGAACGGTCTCTCTCCGCATTCCACCGACTGCAGGTTTTTTTTTTCATTCTCGCACTTTATGTTGTCGGACTTCAAGAAATGCACAACTTTGATATTGAGGCGAAGCTAATCAAAAACCCCAAATCCAGGACTACGAGTTCACCCCTTACATCGCCGAACTCTTCAACACTCTCACCAACATAGCCTACAGCAAGTCCTCCCTCCCCATCCCAATTCTCCACCCAATAACCCCTCATCAAGTCATCCTTGGCATCCGGGGCATCCTCAACCACCATGCCCTCATCCCAACCGCCTCCCTCTTCAATCTCAAAACCATCGGTCCCAAACTCCCCTACCTCGCCCTCATAAACCTCGGACTTGCCTCTTCCCTCTTCCATAGTAGCCTAAAATATGGCACGCAAATGTGCGACGAGTTCTCTATGCTCATCGCGACATTCATCGTCTTCTATCGGCTGCTCTCCTTTTCCCAATCTACCTTCTCCCCACGGTTTCTATTAGTGGGTTTGTGCAGTCTGATGGCGTTCGTAGTAATCGCGCAAATTTCGACGGGAGAAAGTACTGTGCAACAAATTGTTTTTACCAGCATAGCGTATGGGCTGTGGCATACTTGTTTTAAGGTCATTAGCAAATGCGAGGGTGAGCAAAAGTTGAAGAGCAAGATGAGGTGGATGGCTATTAGTGGGATTTGTACGTCTTCTTCTCCTTTCTTTTAAATATATATGTCTGTCTTGATTTTATCTCTCATTCTGTCTACCCTCCCTTCATAATTCAATTTTGAGGAATGAGTGCTGATGAGTGTACGCGCAAAAGCGTTTTTCATCACAGGCCACATCTGCTGGACGATAGATATGTCCGCGTGTAACACCCTCCGTTCCCTGCGCGAACAGATTGGGATGCCTTGGGCTGCACTGTTGGAAATGCATGGCTAGTAAGTTCACTCCCCCCTTGTTCAAATTTAAAGTTCTGATGAAAAATAGTTGGCACATCCTCACCGGAATCGGCGTCTACATCTTCATGGTGCTAGTGGAGTGTTTAGCTGTAGAGAGAAAAAGCGACATCGCTGCTGATGGCCTGAGGGTATCTAGTGAGGGGAGGTGGCCTTTTATGGTGTTTTTAGTAGGTGATGAGGGAAAGGAAAAAGAAAAGGGAGAGGGGAAAAGATCTGAGCTTGAGGCGAGGTTAAAAGATTCTGTGCGTGTAGGAGGTGTAAGGAAAAGGAGGAGTGCTGTGGAATTTTAAATGCTAAGATTGATGGTTTGTAAATATTTTATACTAGAGGTAGAAGGACAAATAGTTTAATTAACTCATCTAAAGAAATCGAAGATGAAAAAGTGTTCTGCTATACTTTATCTAATATTTGTTGGACACAGCAATTCGGACACGTGATACTCCGTACACCTGCTATTTTCTAGACTATGTTAACACTTCGAAATATTCACAAGATAGGCATTTTACCTACTTCAGGCGACTTTTCATCTTTTGATCCCCTTTTAAATTATCTCTTATTCTATTTTTAATTTTGTTGCAAGTCGCGCATCAGCCTTTGGCGCGAAGAGATCCCACCCCTTTTACCCCTTAAATGCGGGGGAACCTTAACGATACCCCGCACTAATATCTTCAACCCGACAATCTATATTTAAAACAACGCAACACAAGCCAAGAGGCGCAATTAATCAAAGCGCCAAATAGGCAATATTTTCAAATACAGGTACTATGAAGGGCCTTGTCCCGGCTCGGGAGATCACCTACATGCATTGTCCGTGAAAGAGTGCCGAGTACCTATTATGTTTATCCGATGAATTAACTCTTCGTTGGTTTTCAACTGCCGCTCACATCTTTATACGATTTTTAAAATAGTATTCTTTGAGGCTATTGCCCCCTCTTTATTTCGAAGCTTGGTATGCTGTTGTGGTACGGTGTTGCACTTGGCTGCTGCGCAGGCTGAAATGGCCAAAATGGACAAAATGAGCCAACTCACTTACTTATAACGACCTCCTCCCAATGCCAACTCACTCCTGAGCTTCAATTACCTCTCAAGCTCACCCAACCTTCAAAATGAGCCCACCAAACCCCCTCCTCAGCGCCCTCGGCAAAATCTCCCACCTACTCTCCCTCACCCTCTTCCTCACCAGCATCTTCACCTCACCCGCCTCCGCAGCAACAGACACATACGACTACATCGTAATCGGTAGCGGGCCCGGTGGCGGTCCTCTCGCATCCAACCTCGCACGAGCAAACTACACCGTTCTGCTCCTTGACGCAGGAGATCAAAGCGTGCAAGGCACCGACGGACAATACCCACCTTCCATCACATGGGATTTCTTCGTGAAGCATTATGAGGATAAGGAGCGCACGATGAAGTTCTCACATTTGACGTGGCGGAGGGCAGATGGCTCGTATTGGGTTGGGAGGGACAATCCGCCGAGTGATGCGAAGCTTTTGGGGGTTTATTATCCCAGGGGTGCGACGGTGGGCGGGTCGAGTATGATTAATGAGATGTGTACCTTTTTGCCCAGTGAGAGTGATTGGGATTATATTGTCCAGGTTACGGGGGATAAGTCGTGGAGGTATGTCTCTTATTGCTCTCTGTGAAGTGTGTGGACGAACTGATGCTAATATGGTAACAGCGCCGCGAACATGAGGAAAATCTTCATGCAGATCGAGCACAACAACTACCTCCCGAAAAACACCTCAGGTCATGGCTTCGATGGTTATTTTCAAGTTGGTCTTGAGAAGCCGAACAAGCTGCAAAATCCAGGCCTGCAAGTTGTTCAAGCAATTGCAGCTTCACTCGGCAAAGATCCAAGCAAGGTGCTTGATATGGTAAAGACTGATCCCAATGGCGACGATCCCAAACGCGACCAGACGGAGGGTATTTTCGGTCTTCCAAGACATGTTAAGCCTAATTTTGAGCGATTCAGCGCGAGGGATTATATTGTGGATACTTTGAATGCGAAGTTCCCCCTCACGCTTCAGATGAATGCTCTTGCAACACGAGTCCTCTTTGGAAACAGCACCAAGTGTGGAGCGAAGCCTCGAGCTACTGGAGTGGAATACCTGCAAGGAACGTCATTGTACAAGGGTGATTCTCGATACGTTTCAAGCAACAAGGGAGTGCTCAAGCAGGCCATAGCCAGAAAGGAAGTCATTATTTCCGGTGGCGCATTCAACTCTCCTCAACTCCTCATGCTGAGCGGTATTGGCCCCCAGGACCAACTGAAGCAGTTCAACATCTCCGTTGTAGTGAACTCTCCAGGTGTGGGCAACAATCTGATGGATAACCAGGAGATGCCAGTCGTTGGTCAAGTCACCACAAGCGGAAGCGGAATGCCAGGTGGCTGCACAATGCTAAAGACCAAACACGCCGCCTACGATGAGCGCGATATCCTGGTCTTCGGAGGCCCCTTCGTTTTCCGCGGTTTTTGGCCTGCCAATCAAACCAATACTGCCTTACCTCAAGATGCGATTGGAACATACGGGATGTCGATGGTGAAGATGCACCCGCAGAATCATCTTGGGACCGTGAAGCTTGTCTCCTCCAACCCGCAGGATATGCCGGAGATCAACTTCAACCATTTTGCTGAAGGAAAGGAAATAGACATGGGCGCTATGAAAGACACGATCGCGTGGGCTCGAAAGGTGTATGGCAATGTGTCGACGCCTACTGGCCCGGTTCAGTTGTTGGAACCGCCCTGTCCAGCTGGTGTTGATGCGAATGGAGCGTGTGGGAAAGCGGATGAGGATTGGATTACTGCGCAGACTTTTGGACATCATCCTACCAGTACTTGCGCCATTGGGAATGATACGAATCCGAATGCAGTTCTGGATTCGAGATTCAGGGTTCGCGGTGTGAGTGGGTTGAGAGTTGTTGATGCGAGTACATTTCCTAGGATTCCTGGGTCGTTTCCGGTGGTGGCTACGTTTATGGTTAGTCAGAAGGCGACGAATACGTTGCTTGAGGATGCGAAGTTGGATCAGTGTTAGGTTTGAGAGTCTGGGGAAGGTTGAAAACAAAAGTTTCTAGGTTTGGAGTGAATATGCGTGCTTATCGCGTGTGAGAGATGTATATAGGTGGGAAGCTGTGGACTTCAAAAGGAATGGCAGGTCTCCGATATATATATACCATTTGAACCAATGTAAATACGTGTCGGTTCTGAATATATGGGTTGTTAATCCAAAAGCCTCACTGTTCACCTGGGGCAGAGTGAATGTAAGTCGTTCTGCTACTATAACTTCGCACGGTACCAAAGGCTGTCTTACGTTAGGTTGCGTCGTTCAATCAACCATTTAACAATATGCATTTGATAGTAGTGAATTGAAAGAAACCTACTTCGTTCAATTGCTTTAATAAATCTAGTATCATAAATTATCACTTAGTGGGTTGACCCCTTTTCCACGCAAATCGCAAGTTGGCCGTTAAGTGAAATAATGAAAACAACACTTCAAAATAATTAAATGATTAGAAGTCATTGAAGCATTATTATTACTTACCAGTATATAAGTCTTGTATAAGAGTAAAATAGCATAATCATACTACTTCGTCCTAACCCCAAGCCCTTTAGCCCTTTAGCTTTCGAAGTGTTTATATGACAAAATCACGTGACTGGTGAATTCACTGCAGCTAAGGTTATATTGATTTGATTTCAGATGCGTCCTGTATTTCCTTGATTTGAAAAGAGACCCCAGTAATATACCTCAAGGCGAATAGATTTATGAAAGTCCCTCACTTAGTCCCGACACTCGTTATTCAAAAATCTCAACCTATCCCTCTCACTCGCCTTCGCCACCACAGGATCAAGAACAATCATCTCGGGCACCTCAGCCGGCTCATTCCCTCTCCCACTAGAATGTCTCCCTTCTCCCTCATGTTCAATCATAATCAAATCCTTTTTCCATCCTCCCCCTCGCTATCCAGAGTCTTCCACCTTCCATCACCACCGAACTCTACGAAAGGACTCCTCCACCCGGCACTAGCAACTACATCCTTGTTCGGAGAATCACTGATTGAAAAGAGTCCATTGCCCGCCATGTGCTTTCCCCATCTGCCATCGGCTCGGTATTCGAGTGTCTGTCTGACATTGATGTATTCGCCATCGGCCATCTGTAACATGAATACCTACTTTCGACCGTGATCACCGCGAGCATAGGCATTTCGGTAGTGTTTCTGGCGTGGTGGCGTCTCGAAGCGGTTATCGATTACCAGGAGTTCGATCTTAAAGGCGTCAACAACTAGTTGCCAGAGTTCAAGAGTTACGTCGTAATTTTTAGGGTTTTGTTTGGGGTTAGAAGGCGAAAGTTGTTGTTCGAAAGTGCTGAGGAGATAGAGAGGCGGGATGGGATCATTGTTGCGACGTTGGGCTCGTAGGGAGAGGTCCCGGTATGATTGGTTCCGAGGATGTGAGAGACGTTTCAAGACTTCCTTCCAGTAGTGCCAAGCGTCTACTTTTAAGACCGACCCTATTTCAAACTATCAATGACCCAATTCTGGGCGCAAGGATGAGGGAGGGAAATTTTTTTTTTACAGAATCGCTCATCCTCATTCAATTCTAGAGCTAAAGCTTGCCAAAAGGTATTTTGCCTCTCCCTGCACCACGCTATGGGAAGTACTTGCCAGAACCCTATTCCAGGCCCATAATGAACATCCGCGAAATAGTATCGCCAGGGATACTGATATACAGCTTCAGGCTCCACCCGCGGCAATGTATCTGGTGGCGATTTGGGTCAGGGAGGGAAAGCTTGGGCGGTCTCTTAGCCGAGATAGAAGTATCATATTCTTCCTTCAGCTCAGGAGTAGAAATCATGCGCCACGCAGGTTCGACATCTATAAATGTTAGCATTTATCCTCATTTCGCTGTAAAATGGATAGGTATTTCACAGTTTTCGAAGGCGAATCTTCTCCGCTCTGCACATATACAATCGCCATCTGCTAGCCAATCCTCCAAATCTTAGTAGCTATCCCGGTGATCTTCCGAAGGCTTAAAGCCGGGTAGGCGAAGGATACCATATACAGTTAATTCGCCTGGTGAGGCTTGACCACGCTCTTCAATGTCAGAGAGGGAGTGGATATCGTAAGCGGTACAGCCTAAGGATGCTGAATAAAAAGTGTCTACCGACATTGCGAAAACTTAAAAATGGCCTCACCACTTTTAATGAGTCTGGGTTAGAATTTAGATATAATTGGGATCTCGTAAATTCAAGGTGGAAAAAAAAAACGTAATCGTGAAACAAAGAACTAGGGTCGGAGAAATGTAACCAAATGCAAACAGAAACAAAGAGAAAATGAAAGAACTAACATTTAATAATGCTTTAATTTGCGGCGAGAGAATTCACATGATTTCGCAACCTTCAAAATGGCATGTTCCGGCTTTATTCGCTTAAACTGGTCCCTTCTATTTCCCGAAATGGTGGATGTTGTTTTAAGATCGCGCGCCCCTCCCCCTCCTGCACATATTTTTATATCGTCTCCTACCACCGTAATCACTACTAGTCGGACTATCACAATATGCTTTTGTTTGCTCGGTCACGACTAACGGTATACTGCCATCGAATCTGGCTCGATATTTCAGGGCTGTTTTCCCGAAGGTTCCAACAGTTGGTAATAAGCACGCCTCTATTAAAATGTTTGGAACATTCTTCCGGAGGCTCCAACTGTTGGAAAGCTGCATGCACTGCGCACAACTCACGTCAGCTTCACCACTGGTGACCTGGCATAATACAAAACGTTTTCATTCCTGTTGTCCTCGTTGCCTTTTTTTTTTCTCTTCTCTTCTGCTTTACGCACTGAGCCACATTCGAACCACACATTTCCTGCTCCAATAAAGATTATTTAGTCATGGATTGGGAATCCACTAAACAAATTGCGAGAGTAACCTCCGTGATGCGATCTTCAATACTCGAAATCGTTGGCACCAAAACAATCTCCGAACAGCAGGAGAGATCTTTGAAGACCCCGCCTGTTGCGTTCCCCGCTTGGATTGCTCAACACACGATTCCACCTGACGACAACGTTCAGAAAATCTTGTTGCAAGTCATTGAGAGCCTGGGGGACTTCGCCCCTTCTTATGCCAGCCCAAAGTCTGTTGAAGTTACTTTAGAATGGATTGGATATCGCAAGGAGATCAGTGACAAGACTCCCCGGACCCCTATGTCGCAGAAGGAAAAATACGTATCATTGTTGGAAGAATTTCCTTTGCCAGGGGTAATCATGTTTATTTACGGAGGCTCGTTTTAGTCAGTTTCTCACCCCAACAACTGACAATGCGTCTTAAAAATCCTAATTATTCCAGTACAAACCACCAACCCAGTTATAGGAAGATCGTTACTAGACTTTCAATGATGACCGGCCGACGTTGTGTGACAGTGAGCCAGCGCCTAGCCCCTCAAGACCCATTTCCATCTGCACTGCTGGACGTATTTCATGGGTACCTTTCCCTGCTTTCACCACCAGCAGGATCATTAAACGCCCCTATTTCACCAGAAAATATCATACTAGCTGGCGATAGTTCTGGAGCATGTCTAGCACTCGGGTTGATTCAGACTATCTTAACATTACGACGGAACGGATTGTCTTCTATCAACTTCCATGGCAACACAGTAGAACTCGCACTTCCAGCTGGCCTTACATTACTGAGTACAGTTGGAGATTTGACAAATGGCCTTCCCTCCACAAAGGAAAACTTTAATTCTGACTATTTCCCGCTTGGTGGTCCACCTTCAAACCAACTTGGCTTCCCAACTTGTTCTCTATGGCCTACAAATCCAATAAGGGACAATATTTATTGCGATGCTACAACTTTGTATCATCCAATCGCTGGCCCTGCTGCAGCGAAAGACTGGACTGGCTCCCCGCCTTTATGCTTCCTGAGTGGACAGGAACAAGCCATTGATGGAGTGAACATCATTGCACAAACGGCATACAACCAAGGAGTACCCATTTTCCTACAAGAGTACGAGACTATGCCGCACTGTTTCATGTGGCTTTTGCCGGAATCACCCCAGGCCCAAAAGTGCTGGAAGGTGTGGTCGCGATTATGTACTTCGCTTCTGAAAACGGGCATCAAACCGGAGGCTACCTTTGTGAAGGCGAAAGGGGTAGAGGAAGAACAGAGGGATTTGAGAAATATTTCTCGCCTGGATGTAGACGAGGCTCGCATACTCATGCGAGAGGGTGCTAAAATACACAAATTTCCTTCTGGGAAAAGAGCCGGTGGGGCAATGCTTTAAATAGCATATTCAAAAAAATGGCATCGTAACGGTGGTTTCATGTAAATTAAGGTCCTTCGTTGTTCTCCATTAGGTCGCGAATTGTGTGTAGCAGTAGGGAGCTCATTGCGGAATCAGGTCGGACTTCTTTAGTCTACGGCCTCACACTTGTGATAGATCCTCCCATCTCTAGCTGAGGCTTAGTCCTTAACCCAGCTTGAAGCTCCCCCAGTGTTCCGAAAAAACACCACATCCAATACTTTGTTGTTATCGGCCATAACTTCGTGGGAGCAGCGACCAAGGCAGATATTGACTTGTCCGGAACCTGGGGATGCATGAAATCCATGATTTGCTCTTGGATTTGCGTCGCGGATTTGCGGAAAGACAACAACCAACGTAAGGACAGGCATACCTGCGGATATCTTTTCACATTATCTAGAAGTCTCGCGCCCTTTGGCAATTATTGCTAGAGACTGCCCGAGCAATTAATAATTGAGACTCCCTCCCCATTCTCCAATCTCAATTATCATCGCAGAAATAGGCCCCGCAGATACGCCATGAATCCCTCTTTCCCACACCACTTGCTTCAATTATATTTCTTATCAAAGATGTAAAACTCGAGGGGTCTGGCAGGGCAATAGGTCTTCGAAGGGTTGGTGATTGCTTCGCGCAAAATTTGGGTTAAGTATTGAAATGGGCGGGCAATCGAGAATCCTCCGCAATCCGCATTATCTTCTACATCGATTAGACTTGATATCAATGCGTATGCGACAAACGACTTCGATAGATAATTGTCGCTGAAGCTAGCAGTCGAAATTAAAGATAGGAGGTAGTCGGACTGAGCTTCGCCAAGTGAAGCTGGTGGCGCGCTGACAAATCATCTGCACTACCTATGTTTAACTCAACGTCAGTCCTCACTTCTCAAGAACAAATACACATATTGCTGCAGAACAGTATTTCCCCCCTTTAAATTCCAACGGAAGGTAAAGGGCTGTCTGTTGTTCCGAATTCATGACCAAGCCAGTTGCCCAATCTGATATTTGATGGTCCCGATCCAAAAGCTTGCAGGCCAAACTTACTCCCTTTCCCTCTCTCTGATGATTTGATCATAATCGCATCACTACTTCTCAATCGTTTGTTGTTCTTGTAGTGCCTGTGTGCTTGCTTTTAGCAATCATTCAAGGAAAAAACAATGACTACAAGTGTTTTGAGTATCCACGTTGCGGGTCAAGGAATTGGGTTGTGTTTTGAGACGTTGATATTTTCTTGTATGCAGTACTACTCTTCCCAAATCCCACTTGCATTTATCCTTCATTAAAGAGCTTAGGTATAATAGCCTGGAACATCATGAATCCTATCAGCATAGAGAGTGCGAGTCGCGACGGTACGGAAATCCCAACACAAAGTTGTACCCCTTTCTATTCATGATCCTTGGCAGTCTTCCAGGAGTTGGCCTATTTTTTCATCTTTTGGCAGCTGCGGTCGAGATTTGAGAATGGACCAAAACGGAGGTGGGAAGCTGAAGGGATGCTGCAACCCAACTCTATTCTGCTGCAGCAGTTTGTTCTGGAGTTTGTTCTGGAGTGCTTTCCGCGTCTTGGCAGCCACGATTTCGCAGCGAAGCTTCATACTCCTCACACATGTAGCAGATGTAGTATCTTCGGTACACGTCAAAGAGCGCGTCTTCGCATACCAGATCATTGTTGTTCTCGCACTCCAATCGCGCCAGGTGGGTGTGACTGCAGTCATATCTCCAAGCGACGATAAAGCACATGTTGATGGATTGGTGGTTGGAGAATTTAGAAGGGATGATTATTGTGTATTGTTTCGTCTGTATAATTCTTGTTGATGGGGCTTTGTTTGTTCGTAGAGAGTATTGCTTCTCGCAGGTACGCGGTGCGGGAGGATCGCTCGAGTCCCAAAGGTGGTGATTTGACTTGGTCGAGATCGAGGCGATTATAGCACTACCAAGTCCTTATCAGCATCATTGACTTGATTTCCAGCGAATGACGCGAACCTTTATTGTTTTGTATCTTGTGTGTGGGTTTGCTTTGCAGGTTGCGGTCGGAGACTCAGCAGGACGGACTCGACCGACGAAGATTTAGCTCATTACCCTTATTATTGGTCTCCCACTCGCTCTGGAATCTGCGCTTCGGAACCTTTGCGTACTGAGTCTATTCCCCTCCAGTTCCTTCTCCAACTCTTCCGCCAAAGGCTTTGTTTTCTCTTTCAACTCCTGAATCACCCTCCGCATTTGCTGTTTATTTCGCTCGACCTCTTGATATTCGTCACGCTGCAAGCAGAGATCGCATGGTTGATAGATTGTATGATAATCCACGGTTCGGTTTATGGCCTCACAGCAGTAGGGATTATCAATTTCGCAGGACACTCGAGACATGACTGACGATAGTTAGCATAGACTCAGAAGAAAGTTCAATATCAACTTGCAAGTGTGGCCGCACTCTGTGCCTTTATACGCTATCACGGTAAGAACACACATTGTAGCTTGGATGTAGTCGGCTCTTGATGTTTGAAATTTGGTATTGATTAAAGTTCTTGTTTTTGAATCTTAAACCAAAAAAAAGAAATTGGAGTGTTGATTATTAAGAGAAGCTTCCTGTGTTGAATTTTCACTGCTGGCAGATCGATTATCGATAAGAGAGGCAAGTGCCTGGCCTATCTCCGCACCTTCCTTGTCCGTCACCCCGATTCACTTTCAGTTCCTTCCTGACTTCTAAAGAAAGTTTCACTGCAGTCAATGACCACACAGGCTACAGACAGTTCTAGTTATTTAGCTTGTTAAATGACAAGGGGGGTATTTCTATTATCTCCAGTTTCTGGTTTCTGCAGCAAGAGAATGTTTTCATAGGACAAAACATTGGATATAGATATTTGAGTAAGCGCCTATGTCTAGTTCCTTCCTTCCTGGCATTTGTCCCTGTGCGAATATATATACACCTTTGTTATGGTTATGCTCTTATTTTCTTATGTGAATCGTCAAGTGTGCACAGAGGCTCTTGTTCGTGTCATTATTCGCAAGACTTTTATTATACTCAACTTAAGACACTGACAGGTGAGAGTCTCCTATTTGTCAACTGATGCATTGAATTTTCGTTGAGCAGCTGGTCCTTGTGTCAGTCCTAGTAAAACATAGGATGGATTCACTGAAGCCTGGACTCGCTTATTTTACTCCTAATATACTGACAGCCTCAGACAAGCGAGAGTGTTTTATCTTTTTCCCTAATGTATTGACTGTTTCAAATTAGCAAGTCCATAAATTTCAGTAAGACCTAGCATGGATTAACTAAATCTTGGAGACTCGGACTCGCTTACAAGATGTTTCAGAGGCATTGCGACCAGCACAGGATTCTTTTTATATATCAGAGCCTCTTTTCTATTACCAGTTTTCCTAGTTCCTGGCACAAAACATGTACCAAGTACCAAGTAAAGTCATCAAGCAGCAACACCAACAGGCTAAGCAAAATAAAACGCCACAATGTCTGAAGACTTCCACCCTCTTGAACGCCAGGGCTGCCAGCGTCATCGACGCAGCTCTCATCATCCATTTAATGAGAGGCACATGCAGCCATGTAATGAATGCAAAACTGGACGGCAGCAAGCTGAGGAAGCCTGGGCTGATGCACAGCAAGCGCACGCTAACTGCTTGCCCTATTTAGCCTTACCACCACCAACAAAAGCAAAGGGAAACAGTTCTCTTCCTACATTACATTTATCAACAAGCTTTGAGGAATTCATCTACAGGCAAAGAGATATATCTCGAGATCCACTGATGACAGAGCAGGAAGTCCCCGAACACGAAGTCTATTCCTACATCCATTTCCTCCGCGACCAAGCCCACAACTACCTAGGTCCCTCGAGCGGCGATCCAGACTGGCCAACAAAACTGTACCAATTCGGAAGCACCGTGGAGCAAATGTGGAGCCGCGAGATGAAAAAGCTGCGTCACATCAGCACGCTCAACTTCGGGCAATGGCTCCACGAAAAGCGTCTTCGCCACCATCAATACCGAAATATCAAGCGCCGAGATTTCATGAAAACACGCTGGAACTGGAACGCTATGATGCACGAGTACCTCGCGTACCTGTTACTGAAATCAGGAAAGTAAGATTACGTCCAGAAATTCGTTCTCGAGCGGGAGAAACCGGCTATGGATGATAGAAGAGAGCTCATCGGCCTCCCACGCAGAGACAAGATCTACGCTGGGCTCCTCGTCGCGACTGCAAGTCAATCATCTGATGAAAAGCGTCAAGGCACAACTCCACCCAGAGACAAAGAAATGGAAGGCTCAGACGATGAACACGAATCTGATCCTGCGATGAAACTCTCCAAATATGAGACCCTGGTGAAGAAAAACACCGAGGACCTGCACATCGAAATGCACCGCGAAATCGAAGAAAAAGCCAACCTCCACACCGACATGACCCCTCCAGACTCAATATGCAGCGCAGTCATCGCCCTCTATATCCGACAAGTCTACGAGCAAATGCGCCGAGAGGAACTCCGCAACAACGGACCCATCACCAACAACTCCTCTGAAGCACGCCGTATCAAGCGTCATCAACTGCTAATTCGTGATTGGCTTAATCTTTACTATGAGATGGTGCAAAGCCATGACGGTTATGCTAATTTTCTGAGCGATACGCTTACCGATTTGGAGGTTATGGTTGAGAGGAGGGAGAGGGTGGAGATTAAGATTTGCGTGAGAGAGGAAGATATCGTGTATGCGAGTAGGATGGAGGGGCTTATGAGGGAGTTTTTGGGGAAGTATGGGAAATTGTGTAAGTGGATTCGGAGTAGCAGTGGGATTTTTTGAGGAGACATGGGGTGCGTTGAGGTGAGGTAATTTTGTGAATTGAGGGTAAAGATCGTTCTTCGCGCATTTATGCCTTTTAGGTAAGGAGTATCTTTACTACTTTCTCTTGTTTCTCTTAGCGTAGTAAACGACCGATCTTCTATAATAAAATATTATTTTACCAGACTATTTTAATCCGTATATTTAAATCTAAACAACAATTAATACTCGTCTTTCATTTCCTTCAAATCGATTTTCATATCGCGAAATAGTTGAAAACACTTCAAATTACGAAAATAAGCACTAATGTAATTGAAGACCAGGATAATAAAGAGATTATTGAAATGTAAGTGGTGATTATATACTATCTTTAAGGCTGTTAAGCTTTGAAGTGTGGTTATCGAATTTCTCACGATTTCGCTAATTTAAAACAGGTAGTAGGATGTCTACTTCCTACCAGTGCTACTCTGGCATTCTCTTCATGTCATTCACTTCTTGGGTTTATATCACTGCGAGATATTGGGCACCAGGCAACGACGCACTGGTTGGCTTTCTACGAGACTGAAACTGTGAGAGCCTGAGGATAGATATAGATATGGGCATATGGATAGATAGGTGGATATATACTTCCGGTAGTATCACTCTGTCGTGTTAGTCAGTCTTCACTCTTGAGATTATTAGTAAGTGAAATTTCTCTACTCTAATTAACTAAACAAACTAAGTAATTTATTTCAAAGCTAAGAATAAGAGGTTTCTAATCTATATCTAACTTCTAAAAGAAAATCTTTTATTTTTAAACGTTATCTAGTTTAATCTTAATAATTAATAAAAGATAAAAAATATTTATTTTTTTAAATATTATTCTTTTATATTGGTTTTATGGTATAATTAATATTATATGGAGCTATATTTATAATATAGAAAGAGAATATAGAATAGAATAGTATAGTTAATATTAAATAATAAAAAAGTAAATAAAAGATTAAGTTCAAGTTAAGATATTATTATTTTAAACTATAAAATAATATATATCAAAGAAAAAGTAAAATTATTTATTTACTCGGTATACAGGGTATATATAAATCACAAAAAGGTGATTATGTCATTCATTACACAAGGAACACTAGATCTAACACTGCCAGCTGAAATCACCCTTCTATCTTGTGTGTGCACGGCTAGGAGCAGCAAGGAAAGGAGACGAAGTCGAATTCACGAACTCGTCTCTCTCCCCCTCAACAATCGTCTCAGAATCGATACCCTGGACAGCAGGAGAATTTTGGTTTTGTGCAGAGACGCTCAAGGGTTGCTGGCTATGGCCTGGGTTTGCGTTAGATCGTACGTGTGCCCTGTTGCCGAACCCGGACTCGGACCCGGACCCGGCTCCTTGTTCGCCGCTAGCCATGGTGGCATTATTAGTAGCGAAACCCTCATCGTAACTTGCTCCAAAACTGGCACCACGAGTGCCTGCCGTAGTTCCTGTTGATGTACCTGCCGGAACATATGACGATGGACCATTCTGGTCTTTCCGCTGGTGATTCATACTAGCGTCCACAACCTTTGCAGCCACTTCGAGAAGGGCAAACGCGATTGCCACGCTTGGTAGAATGAGGACATCCGGTTTTGTAATCCCGGGCATGTTTTCGATTTTCCAATACGCGATGCTCCAGATGGCCGCGGCGAGGAAGGAGCCGCTTATGACGTACCTAGGGATGAGATATATAATTAGTTGAAAAGTTGAGGTGGGGCGGGGTTAGTTGGAAGAAGGGTGGTGTGGGGTAGGTAGGTAGGTAGCTTACGGAGCTTCGAAATTGAATGCAGAGATTCCCATGCGGATGGTCCTGCTGGTGAGTAAGGCGCCGCCGATAAATAAACTAGGAATAACTCTGTGAGCGAGAGGTATATCCAAGGATGGAGGGAAGCAGGAAAGCAGGAAAGCGCACATACCCGACCATGACTCCCCAGGTATTATCACTCGCATCTCTCACAAAGCCATAGAGCCAAAGGAATGCCACTGTGCACAGCACACATAAAAGTCTCCTTTGCTTCTTGGGACAATGATTCTCCCGACATGAACCGTCTTGGCACTTCTTTCTCTGGCAGTTTTTCTCGGCGCAATTCTTTTCGTGACAATTCCTTTTTCGTAATTCATCGATACAATACTGAGATAAAAGCTGGCATGTCAGAATGATGAGGCCTGCCACGACAACTTCGTACAAGGATATTAAAAGATTGATGGCTTTCTGGCGAAATATCGTTCCTATATCTGAATCGCCGGCGGCACCACTAGAGCTGCCAGAGTTACCCGTACCAGGAGAAGAGCCGGATGTGCTTTCTGATATATCGGCACTTGACGTGGAAAGAGATATATCTGTCGTTGCTTTTGCTGAGCTTGCTGGTGTAACCGACGGGATGACTGCTGCTTGCGCATGCTTGAAGAAGAAAGTAGATGCGATGCCAAGAGTCGCTATGATTGGGTTACCGCGGATGGGACTTAGCAATGCGGCAAGGAGCTCAGCGGTGTTAACGTTCCTGCGACTTTTCAGTTTTGATGGTCAAAAGATCGAGCGGGAACAGGAACATATATATACGAACCTAAAGACTACATTTGTTAGTCCACTTGCAATCTCCCCTATTTTCAACGCAGCTTCCTTTGTGATGAAACTAAGTCCTGTCCCCGGCGGAAAAATGTCGAGCAAGTGGGTGAAATTTGTATCTAGGTACGGGGTATATATATCTCCGACCATCGAATGAAAAGCTTCCGGGGCTGTTGGGGCTAGCAGGGGGATTTTGGTCCACGCGTTGAATATCGTCTGACAAACCTGTTCCGCTATTATAAACGTTTCATGTTTCAACGCTTTCTTTTCGTATTGCTGAAGAAGAGCCTTCTCTTCCTCGCTTATAACCGGCCGCCGATAATAACCAATATTCTTAGGGTGTTTTTGTCCTTTCGCGCTTAAGGGAATTCTGGAGGCCTGTGAGGGGTGAGACTTGACTTTGTCGTCCAACAGCTCAGCTGCGTCGCTGGAAAGCTGGGGCTTTCTGGCCGAATCTTTTGACGCGGGGTTGTCTTCCAAATTGGGGGGTTTGGGGGTAGAGACAAGTCTCGTAGGCGGCGATTTGCCCATAGATGGATCATGCTCATCGCGCTTAGAGAAGACGTCTCTCGAGCCTTGTTTGTTGTAGACATCATTGTTCGCAGGGACGAATAGAGATTTGAATCTGGTACCTTTTCGGAATGGATTGTCAGCGCCAGCGTACCGGCCAAAGCGACGTGCTTCCTTTCTAGCCTGTCGTTTTGTTTGAGCTGCAAGGAGATGTATCAGCAAGTGGACGACGAGGTTTTGGACACCGCTAATGCTCTATGAGCTGCGGATGCCGCGAGGGGAAAGGGGGAGTTACCTATATTGAAGTTCTGTGCTGTGTCTCTCGCGGCCTGGTTCGCATCAAGCTGCGTCATTATTGTATCCATGGTTTCAAATAGCTCCACTTCCTGTGCGTTTTGAGAAAAATTCTTATCCCTGACACCCGCAAACAAATCCGCTACCCAGCCTTCTAGTACGTCCAACGGCTCTCTCCCCAAAATGACCAGCTTCATCTTATCCGCCAAATAATGCTTCTCATAGAACTCCATAAACGTTGGTCCATTCGATAGGGATTTCTCCAATTGATGTAACCCCCACGGCTCATTCTGCAAGTTCTTCTTATTTTCCAAGTCGACAGCTCGTAATTCTTGGTCAAGGGTCGAGGAAGAGAAGAGGGGATTAATGAAGAATTGTGCAAATCGGTCGAGCGCACCGTACAATGGCGATGTCTCGGCATTCTCTCCCGCTGTCGTTGCCCCTACCTCAAAATAGTAATTCGTAGATGTGGCGCCCACGTATGCATTTGAGCTTCCTGAGTGTGCTTTGAGGTATTGGGAGTATGAGTTTTCCACGGGGTACTTCTTCGTTCCCATGAAAAGAAGGTGTCTGTTAAATACAATGTTAGCTTTATCTGTATGTGAAACTTGAGGAAGGGAGAGAAACTCTCGCACTTACTCCACGTCATGGGCCATTCCTGGGAGATCCTCATTACCAGTGTTGACGTCCATGGCCGCGCTGGCCTTGTCGGTAATAGCATCGTGGACAAGAAGCACCTCGAGTTGATTGGGTAGCCTTATAACTCTGTATGAGCGCTCGTCGAGGGAAGGGGTTTCGAATTTGTCCGTGATCCTCTCGCAGTCTGGTCCTTTTTTGTGTTCTCCTAAGGGATTATCGAAGCCCCCAGGAGTTTGGGTCTGCGATAGAGTAGACATGACGAATACGCCTAGGCAGAGACAACCTGGCGTTCGTAGCCGTTGCAGTTCTTCTTGCCGGGTGTATTGAGCAATCCAAGAGGCAATCGAAATCGTAGCACAGTATAGTGGAGAGATTGTTGATTTCGATGTTGACAGGCCGGACAGACAAACCTTGAGGTTGAGATTCGCTCAATTGTCTGAAGAGAGGCTCATCGCGGGGCAAGCCACAAAAGACCAGGGCCCACGTCAGATCATGATGACGAACGAGGAAGCCTTATCGTCCCGAACCTCAGAATTCGAATGTTCAAGTCGAACGTCCACACCCACAAGCAAAACCATTTCTTCAATCAACAGAACGAACTTTTGAAAGAGCAAATAAGCATCAGGAGCAGGGAATGAGCACAGAGAGGCACTCGCGCTGATTCTCTTGGAGATACACAACTTCTCTTCAAAACGTCATTTCAATTGCACTTACTTTCGACCATCAACAACGACCTAGGTGTTGGCAGATCTCGAGCAGTCATGGATCCGATAACAGCACTCAGCATAATTGGTAACATAGTGCAGATCATGGATTTCGGCATTCAAGTGGCCAAATTACACCAGCAACTTCGAGACAGCCTCGATATTATCGCGGTTCATGAAATAACACCCAACCAACAGTCAATTCGAAGCCAGGTGGAGCATGTCAAGCGAGTGGCGGGCTCTCTGGAGAAGGTTATAGAGGGTTCGTCAAGTCGGCTTCTGGTATTTGGATACAATGCAGGATCAGATTCGATGGACGGTGACAAACAAATGGAATACCGTTACTCGCACGCGGAACAATTGCTGAAAAAGATGGAAGAAACGAGGACGAGTCCAGAAGAGCGAAGAAAACCTCTTATATTGTTGGGTTACGACACCGGAGCTTTAATTATCGAAATGGCACTCGATATTTCAAGAAAGTCAAGTGCTAAAGGGAGTAAAGATGTTTATGCCATATCCCAATCAACCTACGCCACTCTCTACGTCGATACTCAAAATTTGCGGAATCCCCCGTTCCAAGGCTACAGAGAAACCTGTTATTCAGCGGATCAAGTCGTCTCCTCTCGAGACGCACGCACTTCGAGGCCTTTACTTGCCAGCGGACCACTTCCAGCCAGGCTATTCAATCGAATCGCATGCGAGTCGGACTCGCGCTCATGTTACGTTCGGAGGTCGGGTTTTGGTATGCAGCGATGTCGGTATGGTCATAGGATTAACAGACTTCTGCTACCTACCATTCAACTCGTATGCACAGCAATCATGGGCAACTACAGCCGCTCAATCCTACGACCAAGTGAAATTCCAAGCCTGAACGCCACAACTTCCTACTTGGGAGGTTCGGATCAAGCACTCAAGGCTTTTGTGCCAGCAGCAGATGCGGGGCGAGGAGGCAGAGACAAGTTGGACATGCTGTGGCAATGTGTTCAAATTAATGAGCACTGGCCAGTCTTGGCGAGATATCTGGTACGTACTCTCTATCTACCATACATGCACAACACAAACTGAGAAAGGGTTTTTTATTCTAACTCAAACAACAATAATATAGAATTTAGCGAAACATTGCGGCTCAAATATCCCATCCTTCCTTCGAAATCCCAGCACTACGCTCTTCGTTTTCACTTTCATCGCTTATGGAGTTTCGGCCATAAGCTTCTACGAAGTAAATTCCTCCCACCATCGGTACCAACGATATTTCCTTACAGCGGGAATTATTGCCGGAATCGCCGTGTCGCTCTACCTCCACTCGAAGGATACATTGCTTAATGTTGTGACGACAGTGATGCCTACTAGTATTACTGTATTTCTGGTTCTCAGTGGAATGGTGCATGGGGTGTTGGGTGGAAAGCCAAACACCGCGGAGGAGGAAATTTGTCGGGTTATTGAGCGCTGGGTGGGGGATGTTGTCGTTGCAGGAGATGGCTAGTGCATGCGCTAGAGAAGGTTTAATACCCCGAACATGCTCCGGCCACACCCCTATATACAGGTGTGTCTGTACTTAAGGGGTGCGTCCTATTTTATCGGAACGGAGAGAGCCCTCGTGCCAAGTCTATTAAAGCAATCCTAACTCTCTTATTATAAATAATTTAAGATATTATTTATATATGCTTCTTGTTAGGCTTTAATTATTCTTTAACTTTATTTAAAGGGAGAATCTTTAATAATAAAGATAAGTAGAAATCATAAAGTTATAGACTTCTAATCACTAAAACATTCGTATAGGCGCTATAACTATTGTTTAAATTTTACCAAATTTTTAAATATAAAGTGTATCCTCTATACAGGGGCGCTATACGCTATAGGCTGCATCTATATATAGGCATTTGTTACTTCGCATCTGCTAATATAAACACTAAATAGAACACACCTATATCACGTTACCTAGCCCCCTCCATGGGCTTGCCTAGCGGACCCGCAGACCTGCTTATTCAGGGGTTCAGGGGGTGGCCCCTGCCCCACTTTTCCAGTGTATATAGAGGGCTTCAGTGCCCTGAATTTAAGCTCAGCAGAGCGTCTTTCCTGTGTGACAACTCATTATTATTTTATAAATGTACTTTATTCGCACATTCATACCGTGCTGCCCGTGCTCTAATTAAGTGCTACGAGGGAGGAAAGTTAGAGGAGAGGATGTCTTTATAGTCCCCGCCACCGTATTTAATTTCAGAAAACTCTGCTACTGAGCCATTTAAGACATCTTCTCGAGTCTCAACTTCTTTCTCACTCTTCCCTACCAATACAAGATTTTTATTTACGCAAATCGACACTCTAAACGCCTCTCATTCTTCCATTTGCGAATCAATCGCATTATCCCTTAAAGTTTCATTTGTAATGTCTGTTTGAACTAATCGTAGAGTCGAAATGATCCCAGACGACTGTTGAATAATCCTCGTCTCTTCGGTATTTACATCAATGAAGAAAGCAGGTAAATCAGGAGCGGTCCCGGACCACTCTAACAAAGGCTGGCCAGAAGAAGCCGGGGGAACTAACAGTCGATGAGTTTGCATAAACTGGATACTCATAAGAGGAGATACGTACGAACCATAGTAACAAATTTAGAACCGCATTTACTTTTAATAATCATCCTCTGTTCATTGGTAGTCGGGTTTTGGACGACTGTGACTTGTGCTTCTAGAAGGTGCATGTCCCGAATCATTACGTCCCCGATACTCCTTTCTCTTGTCAGCAAAAGTTTATATCAAGAATTAATTGCTTACTTCTGAAATATTACGATTTCTCCCAAACGCTGAGATTGCAAATAAGAAAAAAAAAACCTGTCGCTGCAACGCTTCAATTGAGCCCCTACACGAATTCACCGCTTCACGAGATGAGAAAAGAAGTTCGATGTCAGCGTGGTGAATATCGTGATTTTCATTGCCATCAGAGTGTGCGAGAGATGCTTTTGCGGTTATGTTTTGAAGGATGATGCCTGGTGTGCTTCTTACTTCTTCGATGGTGGTGAGGTGATTAACTGTTAAACAGCCATGTTATTATTAGTGAAAATGTGTCACTTTGATTTTGATAGGGGGTAAAGGGTGAAATATATACATTGTAGTACGAGTTGAGAAATATCCGCGCTGTCGCTTAAAGGCTTCGGAAGAAGGACCATCTCTGCGTTTTGACAGGGAAGTAGGCTGAGGTTTTCTTGCTCTGTTGTCGACTCAACTGATTGAGGGGATAAAATTGTAGTGTAATACAACATCTGCACGCTATCGATGGTTCCTAGGATGAATTGGAAGCCGTTTGATATGAGGGTTGCGCTTCTGATGTTTTGTCGGAAGCCAGCTGTGTCGCTTCAGGTAAAAGTGAACATTTTGTTAATTTTGGTTGTATGGGTATTGGAGAAGCGTACCCGAATGTGTGCAGAATTGAGAGCGAACCTCGATTGTTTTCTTGTAGGGAAGTATGCATGAGCATGGAATTTGAGGCGGTAGATGCTGATCTTAAACCTTGGATTAACGCTAGTTGCGAGATGTATTGTTCGAAGTCGGCGAGGCCTGGAGGTTGTTACAACATATATTTCGTTTGCAGAGGCGAGTTGAACTTACGTGTTGATGAAATATTGGAAAGAAGGAGAGAGACTACTGAGTTATAGCTTTTCGAAAATGCATGGATTTTCCAAGTTGGTCGGGTGGTGGTGAGACGCAGGATGAGGCTCACGGGCAGTACTAAGAGGTGTCAAGTTAATCTAGAATTTTAGGTCTAGCTTTGCTTTGTGAAAGGGCTATCTGAAACCTACAAGTATAATCGAGGTTATCGTTCTTCCCACAGACACAGTGAAAAAGACGTGAACCCTGAGTTAGCAACCATTCTGGGTCAAAAGTTGCTTTCGGACATAACAACCGGGAGGGGATTTCATTCGAAAGATTAAGAAAGACAGAAAATGATAATTCTGGCTCCTCAAGTTGTCCTTCAGAGGCAGAATGGAGTTCAGTAGCTCCAGTCTCCACCTCTCTTGATCGTTTTGGTTGTTTCGGTGGGGCGTTCTTGATGTTGCCGATATACCATTCATGAATATCCTGCAGCATTCCATGGGTAAGGTCGACTTGCGCTTTAACTCTATCCGTCTGAAAACTAAACTAGAAGATCAACAAAAGTCCAGTAAATCAAAAGACAGATTGTGCTTACGAGCACCGTGCTGCTATAGCCAAGTTCAGCGCATTAACGTGGGTTGCAAGGTTATGCCTCAACTTATCCAAACCGGCCCCCTCTGTCGTCCATTTAATCTTCTTGATATTATCTTTCAATTCCTGCCTCCATTTTCTCCTCATATTATCATCGACTTGTTCTTTCTCTAAATCTGGTCGTAGCTCTGGGTATTTTTGCAGGATTTTTTCTAAATGCTTTAGCGTCGCGCCGCAGTTCTCTACCATTCGTCCCAGTATCTCATCCTCCTCCGCCCGGTCCGCAACGCCTGGAGAGCCAGATTTTGAAAGTGTAGATGATAAGAGTTTTAGTGCGCTGCTGATGGCGAATAGCTGGTTTTGGACCTCTTGGAACTCAGCGGGTGCGCCTTTTCGACCGCTGGTGAGGGTTTTGCCTAGGGTGTAGGCAAGCCCGGAAAGCATTAGTATATCTCCTATTCCTATACCGAAAGACATCTTGGAGAGATTTCTTCGTAATGTCAAGAATAAAACGTTGTTGAGCGAATTTGAAGGGGCTTTTTTTAGGGGGTTTCGACGAAGTGGATGCTTGTTGACTCGGGCTTCGAGGAGGCTGCCCGCCTGCTAAGAAGTCGGGCGTCGAGGCTGAGGTAGTATGGCGTGAACCAACCACAATGACTGCAATAAGAAAATTCAGGTTTATGCAGGACCCGCCGTAAGCCTGCAGCCCACAGCCTCATGACCATAAACATCATCCCATCGATATCGTCTGGAGAAGGCTTTTCACTGTCATTAAAAGATATTCCATTTCGTGAATACTCTGAGAGGCTGCCAGCCCGACCCAGCCGAAGAGCGTCGCTCATGATGGCTTACCCTTACCCTGAATATAGTAGTCACAATGTCAACAGGCTGCCTTCTGGACTCTTTTTCAGAACCGATCAGGCTGAGGAGTTTATGAAATCTCCGCGGATAGGGAGCAGAGACATTAGACGGAGTGCTGTGTCTCATGACGAGCTAAACTACAATGATTTTATCGTCCCCAAAGATCACTCTACAAAAAACGACAAATGTTTATACCTCCCACTTCTAGAAGTCTCCGTGGAGGTCGAGGTTGTGGCAACCATTGCATGGACGAGGCTGAAACAAACCTTTACGAATCAAGCAACACATCCTACCAATGAGGCGACATACTGCTTCCCGCTTTACGACGAGTCTATTGTGACGGCCTTCAATTGTACCATAGGTTCGGACAAGGTCTTGAAAGGTGTTGTGAAGACAAGGTCGCAAGCAAAGGCCGAGTTCAAGGAAGCTGTCGCTCGACAACAAGTTGCCGCACTCCTTGAAGAACACACACCGGAGGTGTTCGAGACCAGCATCGGCAACATTCCCGCTCAAACGAGTGTCAAGATTGAGGTTTGCTATATCACAGAACTGAAAGCTGATGTCAGCGGAGATGGAATTTTGGTCACGATTCCTACCTCAGTGGCGCCACGATATGGAGTGCCTCCAAGCTTAATCCCGAGTAAGAGTTTATCCAATTCCTTGGCTGTACCCCGAAAGAAGGGAC
Source organism: Cudoniella acicularis (assembly GCA_013054445.1). Lineage (NCBI taxonomy): Eukaryota > Fungi > Ascomycota > Leotiomycetes > Helotiales > Helotiaceae > Cudoniella > Cudoniella acicularis. The sequence continues at coordinate 40,164 of JAAMPI010000036.1, forward strand.
TACAGATACAAGTCCAGGTATTGCTGCCAGCTACAATCAGCAAGATTGAAAGTCGAACGCATCCAGTGTCTGTGGAGATGGGATCTCATGGCCATACAACAACAAGAAATATCAGAGATTTATCCATAGGAGAATCTCCTAACTTCGATCCCAAGAAGGCCAGAGCAACACTATCTGACAGAAGTGCAAGTCTCGGGAAAGACTTTATACTCCTCGTCCAAAGTAGGGAGGGTCAACCATTGGCCTCGCGTGCACTCTTTGAACCACATCCAAAGATTCTAAACCACTCAGCATTGATGGTATCGATAAATCTCCGTGATATATATACCCCAAATGTCGTTTCTCCAAAAGGACCCTGCGAAATCATCTTCTTGGCCGACCGATCAGGATCAATGTACGACAAGATAGAAACCTTGAAGACCGCTATGCGCTTCTTTCTCAAGAGTCTTCCAAACAACTGTTTTTTCAACATCTGCTCCTTTGGAGGTACTCACACTTTCATGTGGCGCGAATCGCGAACTTACAACCAAGAAAACGTTGACGCGGCGTTGTCCTACGTCGAAACTCACTTCGCAGCAAACATGCTAGGAACTGAACTTTTATCTGCACTACGATACGTCGTACAAAAAAGCAATTTATCTGTCAACACGGAAATCATTGTCTTGACAGACGGAGAGGTTTGGGACTCAAATAACGTATTTGAATTCATCCGAGAAACGCGATCCCCGGGACAACTGACCCAGAAAACCCGCTTCTTCTGTTTGGGTATAGGAGAAGCAGTCTCCCATCACCTCGTCTTGGGGATTGGCCGACACGGCGGTGGATTGGCTGAAGTTGTACCGGTTGATTCTGCAGGCGATTGGATGCGAAAGGTGATCGGAATTCTGGGAGCGGCGTTAACGCCTCCAAATTGGAATATTGAGATTACTTTGGACGATGATGCGTCTCTCACTAACCAAAAATGCGAGGCAGGAGTTTGTATCCAGGCTCCTTATCACATTCCGGAATTTCACGCTTTGTCCAGGGGCTCGGTTTATTTTCTCCTCAGTCGGGAACTCACTGCCAAGGTTGTTAAAGTCAAAGCTACCGCTATTGCCTCAGGGGAATCCGTCACTACTGAACTTCCAATCGAGAGACTCAAAACGAGGCGTGCTTGCGTGCATGTACTCGCCGCCAAAGCCGTCTTGGGTGACCTCGAGAGTGGCCGAAGCTGGCAACATGATACGAGCTCTAATGACAACAATGCGAATATGAACGCTGGAGTTGACGAGCTTGCCAGGACTGAAGGTGAGAGGATTGGCATAGAATGGCAAATCTCGAGTAAATGGACAAGCTTTATCGTCGTAGACGACGACAGTTCCTTGGAGAAACCTTCCCGCTGGTATCGAGCTGAGAGATCAGAACTCGCCGGGTTGACACGACCTAGGTTTGGTGCCGCGAATCGCGGTTATCCAATAAATGTTACAAATGATGCAATGGCTTATTGTCAAGCCTCACCCGGTTTCCGTAATTTAAGTCGGCACGGGCGTGTGTCTCAAGTAGCTGCAATGGCATCTTCGTCCGTTCCCAACAGGGAGACTGAGAACGCCAACCAACGAGTTATGCAACAATATTACGGCCCACCAATAAGCTCGTCGGGGTTTTTACCCGGCTCCAGCACACCAAGTTCCCAAACAGGGGTATATGATTCCGGGGTATATGGACAATCGGGACAATACGCAAGCCTACATGCCACGGGGAGTTCATATGCTTTTGAGGGGTCTCTACCGGCAAGTTCGTCGGTGTCTAGGCCCGGCATCACCCAAGAAAGTTCCCAAACAGAGCCGCATACTTCCGGGAGCTCGGGGTATCAACAATCGCTATGTGTTCCAGAAGGGTATGTTGAAGGAGGGCTTCTAGAGCCAATCCCCATAAAAAACTATCCCGATAAACCAAGAAATGATCACTATGAATCAAGAAAAAGCGATCACGATCATTCAAGTTATTATGATTGCGATCATTCAAGTTATTATGGTGATCAACCCAGAAGTGATCGTTATACACCAAGAAGAAGCGATCACGACCAATCAAGGAGAAACTATGGCGATCAGTCAAGAAGAGATGATCGCTATGAGTCAAGAAGTTATTATAGTGATCAATCAAGAAGTGATCGCTACATACCAAGAAGCAGCGATCAGGATCAATCAAGCAGAAACGATCTCCAGCCGAGAGGACGTCCCATTCCTCCAGCTTCACCCCCTACGAGTCCCGCTCAAGAACCCACTTTGAAGTTACTACTAGACTCAGTCACGGTTACTGGAGCTTTCAAGCTCTCCCCTGGCGTTCGAACGGCAATGACAGCACAATTCACATTTGACGCAGAAAAGCTCTTACGAGATTGGTCTACAACACTGTTGATCGAACGTCCAGATTTTAAGGATGTGGACACGGTATTGGATACAGCAATGTCAATTGTTTATATCGAGAACGTGTTTGCCAGCGATAAAAAATTATGGGCTTTGCTGATACAAAAGGCGCTGGCTTGGCTTGAAAAATGCTTTCTTGGGGAAAAGCAGTGGGAGTCGCTTTTTACAATTTTGAGGAGCGGGTTGAAAGATAAGCCCAAGGATGCGAACGTTGATACTAGGGAGGGTTTCGAAATGAGCGTCGAAATGACAGAGAATTCTTGTAAATTTGTTCAGGAAGAGGAAGCTCAGAAGATTCTGTTAGCTGACGGGGTTCTCGGACAAGAAGTGATGAAATCACAGAAGAGAAAGCGTCCTTGAACATGAAAAGGGTTTTTGAGTGGGCAATTCTTGCAAGGTCGAGAGACAACGAAATAATGATTGTGACGGATGGGGTGATGGCATTACAAAAAGAGTAAGAAGAGACGGAAAGTAGACAGAATATATTTCTTTCAAAATAAAATCAGAAACGAAGTTGACAGGCGACGAAAATCGCTAAAGTATAGAGAAGCAAGGAAATTGTTATAAAGAAGTGGCGAATTACAACCAACATGGATTTAAAGGTATTTTTACGAGATTGTATTAAGAGTTGCAACTGATTTAGAAACTGGTGGATGTGAAACTTTTACTATTCGCGAAGTTGTGACTCTATTTTTGCCGAAAAAAAGAGAGGATAATAAGAACCGTTGTATTGTCAAGCTCTTTTCCCTCTCTCTTCCCTTTTACGAAATTTAACAACTTCTCAGGTTAAATCTTTCTCTTTCCAAAACCCTCTAGTCCTATAATTTTGCAAGCATTCCTAAGACCCCCAAAACAAGCAGAAGAGATAAATAGAACAGTGTAATACCACAATTAAGTACTCCCAACTCCAGAACGCCTTCTAGACATCTCCCCAAGGGCCCAGACCTATTTCTCGATATCATCCCGCAAACGCGCAAGAAACCGACGATGATTGATAGTACAGTAGTGCTCCTGTTTATTCCCTGACCGAGAATTGACAATCCGAGAAGGCATGTAGTAGTCGAATGCAACAAAGAAAGAAGTACGAGACCTAGGGAGAGCTGTTAGCCTAGCTGTGGTTTGTGGAAGAGGGTGATATGCTTACTTATTTAATGGCTTGCTAAAGCAGGATGCTGGAGAACCAGTTAATAAGGCCATAATCAAAGCAATGATTATAGAGTAACTAAGTAGTCAGATACTCCTTAGCGCTCTTCAGACAGCTCAGCGCTCTTGACGCGGTCTACCAGCTCGGCGGCCTCGAAAGTCCTCGTCTCGACAGTCCTCGGCTCAGCGGTCTTATAGATTAGCTTGGATAGCTTCGAATACATGAGGATGGAATGCATTACCGTGGGCCAGGATCAGTTCAATTACTTGACAAAGATGCATGTTAGCTGCATCGTGATCGGCTCCGCGCTCTTGAAGGTGTTCTTGCCTAGCTTGTTCGTAGTTCGGCATGTTGTTGTGGATGTCGTCGTAGTCGTTTAGGCGAGGAGCTGATAGAAGTTGATTAGCTGCCATCTTTCTCGCGTCTTATGGGTGTTGGATTGAAGGGTGGATTGGATTGTGGATGTTCGAGTCGAACAAAAGGTTTTGGACTACTTACTTTTATACCAGTCACCAAGCGATAAGTTTGCTGATCACGTGAGGATGCTTGCTTGACGGCAAGAGGAGGGTACTTAAATGAAATACTAGCGTGAGATGAAGCGTGCGTTAAGCGAGAGCTTGTAAGCCGAGCGCTTAATAAGTCACACCGAAGACTAGTATAGACTAGCGTAGGGCCTTCCATAGCCTCCTGTCTACTTCTTAAAGCAATTCCCAAGGCCCTTCCTACGTGGCTGCCTCCTGCCTCTGCTCCTGTAGACTCTCTCTTCCCTCTCTGCTACTCCTTCTTGTGCGATTCTCTCCTGAGCCTTGGTTCTTAGGTCCTAGTCTTTGGCTCCTAGTCTCTAGCTCCTGCGTAGCGGTGCATATATGTGTTTATGTGAAATAGAGAGAAAAGTCGACGAGTAGAGGTATAAAAAATCAGCAAAAAGAAAACCAAACTCAAAAAATTAAATATCAGTGATCAGAGTGGGACGCTAGAATCTAATAAGAACACTTTATCATCATCACCATCACCATCACCATCTAGGGCTACCAACAAAACTTATGCCCTACAAACATTACATGATTAGCCAAAGAACTTCTTTCACATCCTCCTCCCTATCATATGAGTAATAATAAACTTACGCTTTTATAACCAAGAAATAGTTACTAAAGAAACCTTAACCTAGCGATAACCAGCTCAGTCACCTGTCCCTATTTATGAATTTTTTGTCTGGATATCAGGATAGAGACAACTACTAAAGAATTTTCAAAACTTACAATGCAGGAAATTTCAAGGTGCGAGAACTCTTCTTTAGAAAGTATTTTAGATGGAATTAATTATGACATATAAAACAATTATTTCTACACATCGTCGCGAGTGTGAATGCACTCAATTATTGTGGTCCCTGAAATCGAAGAGGGGGTGAATCACGAGGCGATTCCCAATTTTTCCACGACGCTTCTTAAAATTTCACGCCCTCGTGCAGCCAGTATCAAAGTGATGAACTGCATGAATTGTTCTTTCCCTGTGAGATTAGAATCGCTCACACATTTAAAAACGTTTTGCGGTACAACTCCGATATGCGGCCAACCCGCCAATGACTCAAATCAAGTACGGCATCTTCTCCCAAAAAATATTCAAGCCAATACCAACTTGTGAATTATCTATCTGTACGAAGAACAGACCTGAAAGAGACTGTTTTATCCTTCCTATCCTATTTCTCCAATTTGATTGCTAAGCGATAAAAATATGATGCAAAACGCCTTCATGTATGACCATTATAATTTCCAAAGCACTTATCCTAACCTTGCAACTCCTATGTAATATGTGGAAAATAAACAGACCACGTAGGTTGAGTATACAACCCTGATGGAGAGTGGGAAAGACCCAAAAAACACTCAACGACGAGATATGTCCTCGAAGCCATATAAAACAGCATACCCAGGCTAAAAACGCACTGAAAAACACGGTACAAGAAAAAGGCCGAAACGTAAAGAGTATAACTCCCAATTTGATGTTCAGCCTGTTCTCCATTTTCGTATGTGTGAATGCTTACGGTCTCTGTTGAGTCGGATGGATAAAACATCTGATCAATCCACCAGTCCATTTCTAAAGAGAAAGGTATAATCCCGTAAATGAGACCAGAGCACATAACAGTGATAGATGAGATCTGCCAGAGCAATTTCTCAGTTCTGATTCGGAAGGTGGCGTCCCAACCCAAGACATGCAAGCCCCCATAGACTATTCCAACTGCCTAGAGCATTCCCCAGGCAATAATCAAGGCGCTGTTGTCGTTGGGTATTTTCCAGTTAGTCCTCCTGAAGCCTCTAAGAAGGGCTTTGGCGTCGACCGACTGATCTAGATCTAGGGAGTAAGTTTTTAATAAGGATGAAGCTAAAGTCCATCTGCGAACATCGATCTTGGAAAGATACATCGGGGTTTCTCCATGGGTTTTATAATTTCTGTCTAAGGTCAGACCTGTATGTAAGAGCTGTTCTCCCGTGCGGAGAGTGACAGGATCGCATTTTTTTGTGTTGAGAAGAATATGGCTCTCAGCCATGCTGTCTTCCTCAGGCAAAGTCTCCGTACTGTTTTCAATAGGGGAGGTACAAGATCTTTCAGGTCGATCGTTCTCCGGCACGTATATAGCAACCATCGTCCTCTCCACGCTGATGTCTGAAAAGCATTGAAAGTTCCAATCAACCCCTTTCAAAAGGTGAGATGGCGGGAAAGACCTCATCCACATCCAAGCTAAAGTCTCTTGATAGGCTTCACCTTCAACAAGTGTAGGATAGCTCACATCCAAAGGCTTGTCCCACCAAGCGCCAAAAATAATCAAGGCAATAATACAGTGGCCAAAAGTGTTGAGCTATGTTAAAATTAGCTGATATCTAGTCAGCGAGGAGCTTGAGAGCCTTACCTCCAGGAGACTGATGGAAAGGCCCTGCGCTACTCGAGTTACACACTGTGCCATGAACCACACGACTTGTAGACAGACTAAGAACTTCGCGAGGCTATTTTTCTTGCTTTGTTCGAGGGAGATAGCTTCGAAAATTTCTGGATGTAGCACGCAAAGCCGCTCAATTCCTTGGGCGGTAAGAAAGAGATACCGAGGCGCCTATTTGGGAAGAAATACTCCAGCGGCTCTCGAGGTGTCGAATGCCAACCCTCCCATATTAACGTAAAAGGCTTGTTTTGTAGTCCACTATTTCTCCGGTTGGCGTTGAACTTTTGATGATTACCTCAGAAGAAGAAAGTTCTTCAACCTACCTTCGATATGGAATCATCAACATCCTGTTCAATTTCCCCTGGTTCTCTCTCACTTGCATCGGAAGACTCTAAATTCTCTCTTCTCAGCCAGTCTGCAGCAGCATCAGTCTCATCTTGTATAATTTCCCCTGGCTCTCTCTCACTTGCATCGGAAGCCTGCAAATGCTCTCTTTCCAGCGAGTTCGCAGCAGCCCCAGCCCCAGCCCCAGGACGTTTCTTGTTCAAATTCTTCGTAATGAGCGTAGCTGTTTCCTGAGCCTGCACAAGCTGATACCAAGCCATGAAAAGCACAAACTCCGGCGTCACAAGTCCTATGATAACCCATTTGATCTTTCTCAATACTTGTGTGGATGTGCTATCTGTGAGATCCGGGACATTCATGTGAAGAGCAGTCCAGACACACAACGAGATGGTGATGAGACATGTCGATAAGATACTGGAAGTCCCGCGAGTGTTAGGTTCTGGCTGCTAAATGACGGTGTTATTGATAGTGGTGTTGCCAAAGAGATTGAACATGATGAAGATTGAATTTTGAAAGGAGAAAAATGGAGAAGATGCGTGCGATATAAAGCCTTGCGTGCCAGCGGACGATTCGTAATGTGCTGGGGCTTTGCAAAATATCGTGGCTGGAGCTGAGACCGTCAACAGTGGCACTCGATCATTGACAGCCTTGGCATGCCCTGCGACCTACGACCTGCACTGAATTTGGGCCATCGTTCTCGAGACAAGAAATTCAGGGCACTGACCTGAGCGTAGCCCTACAAATCAGACGTGGATGAGAAAACGTCAAGACTCAGTTTCACTGAGCTGCGGAAAAAGGAAGTAAGCGACGAATGGTTATTTCATTAAAATTTTAGGATGCTGCCCACCCACTACTATGCAGCCTTATTCCGACGAAACGACCCATGGCGACTGAAGACCGATTTTTGACATTTAAGCAGAGTTAAGTTGAATTGCGGATTAATGCAATGACTTGGGAAATCGCATCGCTCCGAACAGGCTGCCTTCTCGTCCGCTGAGTCGCAGCTGTCTGGCACAAATTCCTACGCATGTACGCCCGATTGAACCGATAACTCCAGAGAAGTTTTGATCAAATTGTTCGCTATCTCATGCCGATGCAGTGATGCTTTCCCTCCTACCAGCAACCTCCTCAACAGCTTCCGTCTGAGTTCCAAGAAGAGCACTTTCTTCATCCACTGTCTTCGCAGCCTCCGCCTCCGGCTTCGGAACTTTCTGCAACGCAGACCATAGAGTACTCGCAATAACAATAGAACCTCCAAAAAGACTCCATAGACCAGGAAGGACGCCCCAAATGGCCCAATCGAAGGCCAATGCGAAAATCACTTGCGTATAAAGCATACTAGTAGCCCTGGTGCTCTTGTCAAGTGTAAGGCCGGCAGTCAATGTGAACTGGAGAATGAATCCTAGAACTCCCAGAAGCACAAGGAGGAACCATCCCAGATGCCCATGAGGCGTCGTGAAGCCACCCCCGGGAATGACGAGAAGTGCAACGGTCGAACCGACGGTGCACAGAAACGCAAAGTAATTGACGGAGATGAGGGCATGCGCTCTGCTGCCGATTATTCGGATTGTCGTGTAAGAACCCGATGCGCCAACGACACCGATGAGTGAAGCACAGATAGCAATGAGGCGTTGCGTGGGGGTGACCTCGTCAACCGTGCCGGCTTGATTGGCGTCGATATCATCGGTGTTACCGAAGATGCTATGCGGTTGAGCAATGATTATCACACCCACCAAAGCTATTAGTCCAGCAATTCTCTGCCTGACCGAAAATATCTGGCCAAGAAATACCGAGCAAGCCCACGATGTGACAATCGGAACCAAGAATCTGATAACTGTGTTCTCTGCGAGGGGTAAATAATGCACTGCATCTGTCGACGATAAGTTTCAGTTGCTAACATATCACAACAGTAGACTTACAATACAAGCAGAACAATCCGAAAAATCCAAAGAGCGCTCTGAGAATGAGCCAGCCTCTAACGCTGGGGTTTCCAAGAGGAAAGTCTGGTACGCTTGTCCACCACATATATAAGCTGCTCAGTAAAAAGGTAATACTCATACGTGCGAAGACAAGCTGCGTGAAGTTAGCAGCCATGGCTTTGAGAAAATGGATTTAAGCGAACGGACTTGAGTAAGAGATTAACTGACCTGAAATGGGTGCATGCCCTCTCCACTTTGCTGTAGATACCGCACGATAGCATCCATGGACGAGCCGGTAGCCAAGGAGAGAAGAATCAGGATTATGCCTTTGTTGTTGAGCCATGCTGATTTCCATACATTCGGTGTCGATTGAACTGGTGGGGAACCATTTTCTTCTGCGCCTCCGTTGCCATTGTATTGGGTCATTTTTCGCTTTGATGAAGTAGAGTAGAATGAGCAAAGATATGGGCGAGCTTCTTAGGATATGAAGTTTCTCTAGGAATTTGAGGGGTATAAGATGGAAAAAAAAAGTTGGTGAGAATGGGATTCTCTTATTCTGCCCCACTTTTGAAGAGGTCGTGACTCGTCGGGCGAAAACTGCAGCCGCTATGCGGAGCGCCCTACTCGTGACCATGCTGTCGGGACCTAATGCACGAAAGAACTCCTGTGACTTTCGCTTCAACGTATGGGGTTCGTGAAGTTTTATATCGGCTTGGGTCAAATCCGAGACCGGATCGATGGCGTAAACGGCTCACGATCGGCCAAAAGGAATTCTTATCTAGTTAACCTTAGATACACTCTCTCATGATAGATAACAGTCTTCTTGCAAGGTCAAGAAGTGGCTTTTGCTCAATAATCTGCACGATTCAGCTCCGTTTATCATGGTTTTGGTAGGGTCCTTACTGCATTTTGGCCCCATAATAATCGCTTTGAAATCAACATCTCAGTGGCAAAACATGCTGCACGAGAGCCTCCCTCCTACAGAGCGGACACTCGGGTTTTTCTCTGATCCAATCACTAATGCAAGCCCAGCAGAAAACATGACCGCAAGCCACAGCGCTTGGATCCTTTAATTCCTCCAAACATAATGTACATTTCCTTTCTTTCAACCACGACATCTTTCCCTTCTCTCCTAGATGGATTCTGGGATCTGCTGACACTGGCGTGTGTGTAACTTTGCCAACTTCAGAGGTGGAATGTTGATTAGGGGTAGATTCGAAAAGGAGCTCGTCGCTTGTATGGGATGGCGGATCGAGCGAAATTTCAACCCCGCCTTCGATGACAGCGGAACTACCAAGCATTACTTCTGCGTTTGCAGGCATTGCTGAATTCAGTGTGGAGTGTACATGAAGCCATGTTTGAACACTCATTTGCAATACCAGCAACACACCAAGGACCTCGTAGCCAACGCGTGCTTCCGATGGCGCAATTCGCTTTGTGAATATATATCGCAGGCCCCATAAACGCTTCGAAAGCTGGTAGTATGCTCCAGAGAAGTAGAAAATTGTAAGTGTAAGGGCGTGGATAGGAGAGGGAGAGGTGATGGTCGAGAGGTGTGATAAAAGGTAGGCTTGGATTTTGAAGGAAGATGATTTTTGTTGTTTATTTCGTGATAGTCGACGGAGATTGCTTTCTAGCTTGCCGCGTATTCGTGCCCGGAAAGATGGCAAAATTTTATTCAAAGAATATGGCAACAGAATGGCTGTCAAAATATAACCTCCTCGACGTGATATGGCGGGAAGTTTGAGAGAGTCGTCTTCAATCTGGATAATATCGCAGTACTCCTCCCCCAATGTCCGATTCCCTATAAAAGTCGTAAGACCTAGATACAAGAGTTCAGAAAACGTTCGCGCTTCTGTTGTATAGGTGTGGATGAATCGCGCTCCGTAAAGACGTCGAAGGAGGTTTGAGAGGTGATTTAGGAGAACGCCTTCGAAGTATGCATCTTTTTGATGGGAACGAATGATATCTGGTGCTGCGGCAAAGGGGTAATTAAATGACGGCGCATCTGCGACCTTCTCTGATACGTGGTCTGTCATATTGAGGCTATTCAGAACCAAAAGTCGATGGGAAGAGAGCTGTCAAGAGCAAGAAATGCGACGCGCTGTTGACCTCGGTCCAAAATTCTCGGTTCAACAGCCTCGTTTGAGGTGTGGCTGAATGCGGCTGATATGTGGCGGATGTCAAATTATTCTTAGCTCGACAACTACGTAACCCTCTCCCTTAAATCCTATAACAAATCTCAAACACGACGAAAACCACTTCTTTCACTTACCGCAGTCATTCTTTGGGTCTCCTTCGATGCGGCGTTATTTTGGCGGAAACAATGGACGGTGACCCGGCTGTAGAGCCAGAACTTGACTCTTTTAGTCTTACACTTCCTTTGCCTTACAGAGTTGCGCTGGTTATCGTTTTGGGTATTTCTGCCTATTCTCTCTCTTCTCTCATCTGCTAATTTAGATACAGGAGTTTGGGCATGGGGCGCAAATCTACATTATCTTTCTCTAACTAAAATCGTTCGTGCGCCCCTTATCCCCTTCTCCCCTTTTCAGCGCAATCCTAATAGCTCTTCAGGATGTCCCCTACCTCCTTCAATACCCACCGCGAGCCTCTCCTCGAACAGACCCTCCCCATCATTTATCAGCGTACCGTCTTGCGACCCTATTGAGCATACCCTTGGGACTGTCTCTGCTCCTCTTCTGGGCGCTCTCCCACCGCAATCCTACACTCGTCATCCACTACGATTACCTCCCCATTTCCTACCTCTGTATTATCCTCGGAATATTCTTCCTCCCGATTCGAAGATTCTCCTCAGCTGGACGAACACGTTTCCTGACTACTCTGCGACGAATTTCAATTGGTGGAATCGCGCATGCTGGCAATGGGAAATTCAGCGACATCTTACTTGCTGATGTGTTGACCTCATATGCAAAGATAATCGCTGATCTCTTCGTCTCTTTGTGCATGTTCTTCAGGCATGATGGATCTGCTACGGGCCGACCAGATAGAGGATGTGGGGGGCAATACATTGTACCAATCGTTATTGCGATACCTTCTCTGATCCGATTCCGACAATGCATAATCGAATACTTGCGCGTTCGGGATAGCAATAGGCGGAATGGAGGGATAGGTGCGCACGGATGGGGAGGGCAACATTTGGCGAACGCGCTGAAATATTTCTCCGCCTTTCCAGTCATTGTTCTCAGCGCATTGCAGAGAAATCTGAGTCTGGACCATGAAGATATTGGCTTGACAGAAACAGCCTTGTATCGACTATGGCTGGTAGCCGTATTCACGAACAGCTTCTACAGCTTCTACTGGGACGTAGCCAAGGATTGGGACCTCACGCTCTTCACGTCAGCTCGCTCTTCCACACCTCACGCTTTTGGTCTTCGCCCAAGGCTGTATTTCCCGAGCAAGGAAATCTATTATTTCGCTATCGTCACGGATCTTCTTCTGAGATGCACATGGAGTTTGAAGCTAAGTCCTCACCTGGATCACTTTGCGGATTTCGAAAGCGGGATATTCCTGATGGAATTCTTGGAGGTGGGGAGACGATGGATGTGGATATTTTTCAGGGTAGAAACTGAATGGGTACGAAACACGACTTCGGGCGGTTTGGGCGCACCGGGGCAGGATGATGTACTGCTAGGTGATTTTTCTAGTGGAAAGGACTCCGATGAAGAGGATTGACCGTGGCAATAAAGGAAATGGCGGCTTATGACTGATGATTGAGGAAGATTGAGTGTTGAAATTGTTGATTGTAAGATGAGAGGAAACAAGTGGAATACCGGACCAAGTTTGGTCTCCAGAAATTCAGCCACAGCCAGACACCACCACAATCTGTATAGCTATATATTAAGAGCAAATGCGTTCGGAGTTGATCGTTTTAGACTGGGGGGAGCATAGTATCAAACGAAAGCCAATACCCATTATTGTTTTAGCTAAGCGTGGACTTCAATCTCGCAGGTATTAAAGCCCTTTATTTCCATATAATTAGTACACACTTGCTCATCCACTACTGTTTCAAGATGTGTTAATTTAAACACCTTTTACACCAAACAATCTCATACCCTGAATAGAAAATATCCAATCGCTGCCGGCTTCCCCGGATCTCGGGACATAACCGCCAATGCCAAGCCGAAATGAACACGGTACACAAGCACTAGAAGAAGAAACTTCAACCACTCAACGAAATGCAGATGCACAACGACAATGAGCTCCCGAGGCTTCCTCCATACTTCAGCTTGCTATTACGGGGGTAGGAAGGGGTGAGGCATGGATTTCCGTACATGCTTGACATTTCCCGTTTCCCAGCTTCCATCCGATCTTCTGGTCAGGGGCACACAAACAACCTCAAAAGCTTCTAGAACCCATAGAAGAAAATACAGGCAGCAGCACGATTTATTCGCAAACTAACGACGCAAATGGCGCCATCAGGGATACATCACTCCGCTGTCACATCACCAGGCTCACCACTCAATTTCCATTACGTTTAGCCCTCCTCGCTTACTCTCATTTTTTCTCCCCTCATTTCAATTTCCCTGCTCCCTCAATAATGAATCCTCAGAGCACGTTCCCGAAGCAGACGTTCTCTCATGGATAAATTGTATGACGCAAAAGCCCATTTTTTTCTTTACTGGGACAGTTTTCGCCCTGCTGTGTAAGGACAAGGGATGCTTGGAATTGAGTAATGGATTCCTTTAACTGGGTCGCGTCGTACCTGTTTAACGTAACGAAACGCCAGCTCGGGACCGGGTGAGCCTTTGTGCTGCCACATGATTGCTAAAATAAGTACCTTATTTATTTTTATTTTTTGATGGCTCCTTGGCTAGAGAGAGGGGTTTTCTTTCTTGGGTTGCGGAGTACATATGAAGGGAACCACCACTCTGGAGGTCTGAAGAGCTTCAACCCCGCCAAGCGACTATTCGGTACATTCCTGACTGAGTGAATCAACGAGGAAAGAGCGAGGTCAATTTCAAACAAAGGCGCTATAATTTCTTGCTTTGATTGGTTCACGATTCACTATTTTCGCGATCTGAATACAAATATTTCTTTGACGGTACCCCGCATTGAATTTCTTCATCAACAACTTCGAGTTCCACCTCGAGCGCAAACCTATTCGCAGCATCACAGCGCTCCAAAACATCAAAATGGCAGCAGTACCGCACTCAATCGCCGAGAGCGGCCGTCGCAGTTCCTCTTCCCACCGAGCAAATCTCTCTCACGGCCGTGGTGGCGCAGGTACGTCGAGATCCTCTTCATCAAGGCCTCGAAACCTCACTTTTCATTCCACGATACCAACAAAATTCAACCTCTCGATATAAGCAGGAGCATAAAATTGACAATTAACAGGCAACATCGGAACCGCCGAATCCGATCTCGACCCAATCAGCCTCGAAACTCCCACTATCAAGAGCGAAGTCTACACCACAGGACGAGGCGGAAGCGGTAACATGACGAAGAACAATGACCCTGAGGCTGCGCGACGGGCACAAGATGTAGTAGGGTAAGGATCTCATTCCATTTTCTTGATGGTATCACGACTTTTTCTACCGGGATTGCACAATATGTCATACGAGCAGGTCATGTCACACAAGCCTCCAATCTCAGCACTCCTATTTCCATCATTCCACTTTCCAGCCACGCTATCAAACTTCAGAAAAATATCACCAATTAACATCTTCTCCTCCCAGAAATCCACGCAGAGAATCCACCAGCAGCTCGCACGTCGGTCGCGGCGGCGCAGCCAACGTCTTCAAGCCCAGCGCCGACGAGATCGAAGCCGCCAAGCGAGAAAACGCCAAATGGGAGAGCGCAATCGCAGATGAGGAGCCCAGACAAAAATATATGGGTTTGGCTGATAAAGGCAAGGAGTGGCTGTTTGGACTGAAGGGGAAACGCTCTGCAAACTCTTCCTCTGTGAACTGACTTGCCAGAAAATCGTACCTGGGTGGAATTTTGACTGTTTGGCCCGCAGGCGGGCTTTTTTCTCATGCGGCGCTTTTTTTAAATGGGGGTGGATGCATGACTTGAAATGAACTTGGGATGGCACGGTGCGTTGATTTGATATTTGGCTGGAGAAATGGGTGGCGCTGCATGGTTCAAAAGAACATCGTGATACCATTTCATGGCCAAAAGTAATTGCGAACCTACTTGCTGGCACGTACGCAAACCTAATAGAATAAGATATTTGAAACTCTTCTCCTTTTTCACCAGAATCTTTGCTACATTTTTCGATTTCAACCGTTTCGCGGCAGCACGTAATCCCCTTCTTTCACAATACTCACTCTCTATCCTCCCTCCCCTATCTCGCTTACCATCTTTCCCGCGAATTCAAACTTCACAATTCCCATCCACAACGCCCCTCTTCCTCAACTCCCAATTCAGCAGCCTCTCACTTACTTACTCAAAATATTAAATGAATCACAGATACCCACCATACCATACCCATACCCATACCCATTCCACACCCATACTCTACAATCCTAGAGCAAAATCTCACCGCAAATCAACCTAGTAACCAATAACTCACTCCAGTGAGTGACTCAGAGTAAGTGAGTGCATGAAAACACAAGGACCAACCAACTAGCTGACTAATTCACAGCATACCATCCCATCCATCCACCGGATTCCGGAACTTGAAAATTGGAATCACGAAGTACATAGCTATAGCAACTACAGATTCTAACTTTGGGTGATGTAGAAAAGTTTTTCATCACGAGGAGGTTTTGGGAGATCTTTTTTTGCGAGGGGAGGGGGCGGGGGGTTGGGTTGGGTTGTTGTTGTTACTTGTTATTGTGCGGTATATGTTTTAGAACAGTGTAGAGAGGGTTGGGAGAGAGTGAGTGGAAGTAGTAAGTGTCAATTTCTAAAGGGCAAGATATGATTCAGTACGTTTGTGTAGGGCACTGGAAATTAGTGAATACACTCCCCTATGCCCATCACCCTAACTCCCTACCTACGTATTTCTCATCACTATCTCACTTCCGCTCATTTCCACTCACTTCCATTAAGCCCTCCCTCGCTCACTCACTCACTCTGAGTCACTCACAACACTCCAAACCCTCCTCTCCAATTTCCCTCTCTTTTTCCCACCCCGTCACACTATCACTATCACACACTCTCAAAAGCATACAATCATAAAATTTCTTTCTCTTTTTAATAGCATAGCTATTATTTATATCTAATATTTATAAATCTTTTTAAACATATAGTCATTTTGTTATTGTTACTGTTAACCGTTTCACTCCCAAAGCCATTTAGAGTTATTCACGAAGAGAAGGACTGTAGGAGCGATTTGCTTGTTTATTTATTTGCTTGTGTGTTTGTTTGTGTATCTTGCGTTTTCCTTACCTTAAAGTATATAAGTAAGGTATGAGATAGAATATTAACGTCCTTCTCCTTCTCCCTCTCCCTCACCCCATCCTCCCTCACCCCCTCGAACAACTCTCCATCACAGAATCGCACATCGCACGAGATGTCGTCCTCAAAGCATACAACAAATCTGTGATAGATTTCCGAACCATCTCTCTCGAGGAACCCGCCAAGTCGATCTTGAAACCTTTTCTCGATGCCGAGAACGCAGGCACTCTCCGAAGCAACTCTCCTCGACCACCACGTTTGGCTCGTGTAGCGTACGATGTCGCGAGCGAG
Source organism: Cudoniella acicularis (assembly GCA_013054445.1). Classification (NCBI taxonomy): domain Eukaryota; kingdom Fungi; phylum Ascomycota; class Leotiomycetes; order Helotiales; family Helotiaceae; genus Cudoniella; species Cudoniella acicularis. Next base: position 56,562 of record JAAMPI010000036.1, read on the forward strand.
AATAAGGTTTTCCAGTTCTTTGAGACGGTGGTTGATGTTGGAGCTGGGGAGATTGTCTCGCAGGAGCTTATTGATTCTAAGCATCATGCTCCGTTGACTATGTTTGTTTAGCCTATTTGAAAAGTGTGTATTGAAATGTGCTGATATAGAGTAGGGCGGAGTTCGACCATCTTGTTAAGGCTGTGTGGGAATCGCAGCTTTTTAAGGATACTATTGCGGAGTTTAACATTCCGGAAGGGTTTGAAGTGGTTGTTGAACCGTAAGTTTGCTTGGACTCCGGGAACGTGATATCGGAGAAACTGACAACCCCTTCGATGGCCTTATGGAGGACCTAATATCGGGGAAGAAGGCCCAAGATTATTCCAAGGATTATGCTTCGCTCAAGACACGCGCAATGGAAATCCCGATTCCAACTTTTACGCCTACCCTCTTCCCCTGATTCCAATCATGGATGCTCGCACTCGACAACTTGTTCGGATTGATCGTCTCGCTACAGGTGGATACGAAGATGGACTCACGAAAGGAACTAATTCCAAAGATATTATCGGACAGTGCAAAACTTCCGAATATGTCCCTGAACTTCTTGAGAATGGCACCAGAAAGGATCTCAAACCCCTGAATGTTGTTCAACCTGATGGCCCGTCTTTCACTATCACGGATGAAAGTTTGGTTGAGTGGCAGAAATGGAGGTTCAGAGTTGGCTTCAACTTTAGGGAAGGAGCCACCGTTCATGACGTTCATTATGATGGGAGGAGCGTCATGTACAGATTAAGTGTCAGCGAGATGGTGAGTGATGCTGGTCGCAAATGTTGACTGACCAATGCTAACCCAAAATCCAGACGGTCCCATATGCTGATGCACGTGATCCATTCCAACGCAAGCAGGCGTTTGACTTTGGCGATGGCGGTGCTGGTATATGTGCAAATAACCTGGAGCTTGGTTGCGATTGTCTTGGACACATTAAGGCATGTTAAGATAACCCCCTCGGGAGGTCAAATACTGACAAGTAATAAGTACTTCGACACAACCAACACAGCAGCCGATGGATCAGTCACGTCAAGCAAGAACGTCGTTTGCCTTCACGAACAAGACAACGGTATTGCCTGGAAACATTCTAACTGGCGCACTGGCCGAGCAGTCGTCACCAGACATCGCGAACTGGTCATTCAGTTCATCATCACCCTCGCAAACTACGAATATATCTTCGCCTACAAATTCGACCAGGCTGGCGGCATCATAGTTGAAACTCGAGCCACCGGCATCGTCAGCGTTGTGAACATCGACGCGGGCAAGACCTCCCCATACGGAAACGTCGTTTCTCCTGGTGCTCTCGCTCAAAACCATCAACACGTCTTCGCCGTACGAGTCGATCCTGCCATTGACGGTTCAAACAACACAGCGATCATCGAGGAATCTCACCCTGTCCCATTCTCACCGGAACGCAATCCAGCAGGGAATTTCTACGAAATAATCCAAACACCTATCAAGAAATCCCAAGGTGTAGACGCTGCGCCAATGAACAACCGAATCGTTCGCATCGTCAACCCTAACATACGGAATCCGATTAGTGGGAAGCCAGTCGGGTATAAATTCACGCCTCCAGCGACGCAGAAACTCCTTGCCCAGCCTGGATCAATCCAAGCTCGTCGTGCGCAATTTGCGCAACATCATGTGTGGGTGACAAAGTATAAAGATAGAGAGTTCTTTGCTGGTGGACGGTATACGCTTCAGAGTCAGGATGAAGTTGATGGTGTTTCGGACGCGGCGAAGAGGTGTGATGATGTGGAGAATACGGATATTGTGCTTTGGAGTTGTTTTGGGTTGACGCATAATCCGAGGGTGGAGGATTGGCCGGTTATGTGAGTTTTCTCTTCTTTTCTTTTTCTTTGGTTTTGGTACAGTGTTGGTAGAGATTTGCTAATACTCGGAAATGCTAGGCCGGCGGATATCTTCCAGTTGCATTTCAAGCCTGCGGATTTCTTCACGGCGAATCCGTCCATTGACGTCCCTTCGAACCATAACTTGGCGTCGGCACTGGTAAATCAGAACAAGACTGCGACAGCATCGTCTAGTTGTTGCCGAGACAGTGCTCCCAAGGAGAAATTGTAATTTGCTTTCGCGATCGTTTGATGGAATTGAAGAGGAGTTTGGGTTGAACTTTAGGCAATCAAATGCTTAAACTGGGCGATGAAGTCCAAAAGCTCGTGTAGAATATTATTTGAAATCGCGATGAGGTGCGCTTACAACATTCCACGGTTTCCAGTGAGAATGACCAGGGACAAGAAAAGGGCGTGAATCACGTGACCATTATATTACTATTATATCTCACTAGCTCACGCCTACATAGCCGTGCAATACCTCTCGTGTTGATATTCCAAATTATTTTATCCGCTGGCCACGGCTCAAAAATGAGGAAGTAACCTTCCAGATGTAAAATATTTCTTCACCAATGAAGTTTGCGAAAAGTGTCCGATATTTCTAAGCACCAACTACCATCCTTTTCCCAATCATCTTGTTGTTAAGATCCAGATCGCCTGCAGTTGCCTGAATGCGGGTTTGGGTTTATAAGCAGGATTTAAAAGGGGCGAATGTAACCGAGGGGGGAGGAAAGTCACCTGTGGCCCACCGATGCTTGAATCTCGTGGATTAATAATGCTTTATTTGTCGGTGTGTAGGCGTGACATGGGCTCCAAAAATACGACTCGGGGGTAGGTAGCCTGAATTAATGGTTTCATCTGTAGTGGGGGGCCGCGAGTGAAAGAGTGTTGAAGGCCAAGTATAAAACCCAAGCCCATGTGCACTAATAGAACGAACAAAACACAAAAATATCGATCAATTGACTTTCATTTCCTAACATAATCAATTTAAATACTCCTCAGTCATCCTCACCCCACAACAAATCCAAAATGTCAACTCTCAAACCACTCGTTCTCTACGGCTCACCTGTTGCTCCAAACCCCGTCAAAGTCGCCATCGTTCTAAAAATCCTCAATCTCCCCTACACCACCACCGCTATCCCCATCACCGAGGTGAAAACCCCCTCTTACGTAGCCGTGAACCCCAATGGCCGCCTCCCCGCCCTCGAAGACCCAAACACCGGGATCAAAGTCTGGGAATCCGGCGCTATCGTCGAATATATCGTTGATACGTACGATAAGGAGCATCAATTGAGTTTTGAGCGGGCGACTAAGGAGGATTGGGAATGTAAGCAGTGGTTGCATTTTCAGATGAGTGGGCAGGGTCCTTATTATGGGCAAGCTATGTATATTTTCCCCTACTTTCCAACCTCCTCTGGTCAGGGCAATACTGATATTGATGGGACATGCCAGGTGGTTTACCAGAATGGCCGACCCACCAAATCCCACCGCCCTTCAGCGCTACCAAAACGAAGTCAAGCGCGTGTCAGGCGTTCTCGACAACTGGCTTGAGGGCAAAGAATTCCTAGTTGGGAATAAGCTCACGTATGTCGATCTGGCGTTTGTCCCGTGGCAGAAGGCGATTTTACCCGCGATGCCTAAGGAGTATGATGCAGCGAAGGAGTTCCCGAATGTCGAGGCTTGGTTACAGCGCTTGCTGGTGATTGATGGGGTCAAGAAGGTGTATGAAGAGAGGGATGCATTGGTTAAGTCGCCGGGTTTTCAGAAGTAGGTTCGGAGTGAGGGGAGAGGAGGAGAGGGAAGTCGAGAGGGAGTCCGTGGAGAAAATAACTATAAATAAATGTGGAATTAGGACAAAGGTTCCAAATTTTGCTCCGATTCCAGTGCACACTTTTGCGCTTATATCGTGATGTTTCTGGGAACTGGAGGAAGGATTTCGGTCGAGTATTTGACTTCGCAAGAAAAGGGGGTGGGGTAAAGCGGGGTAAAAGGGGAAGCGTCAAAGAATCATCAAAAATATCGAAAACAAACATCTTGAAGAAGAATCTTATAGCTAACCAAGAACCGTCACTGAACTTCCCCTCTTTAATTCCTTTTTAATCTCAAAGACCCTCAACTCGCACTTTAAGATCCGCATTAAACTTCTGAAACCCAGCATTCAGCTTCGACCCCAACAGCCAAGGCTGCATCAAGAAGGAAATCGCGCCGGAAAATTCCTCCTTCTGCGTGAATGTGGTTCCTCCTTTAACCACTTTGCTGGGTTCAAAGAGGAATGAATGTAGACCAGTTATTCCCATTACTGGTGGACCTTGCCACTGGAAGCATGTTGGAGAATTCTCCTGTTTATATTGTTAGAATAGTTGGCTAGGAGAAAAGACCAAATAAATGGGGTGAGGGGGAGCATACGGTAATCATGGCTTCAAATTCCATTCCCTCTAGCGAGCAGTGGATTGGGGTGCCCACAGCGAGTGGGTCGTTTTCGGAAAGGGGTGTGAGCTTTTTGAAGATTCCGTCGTGCCATTCTTGATGAGTACTGAAGTCGAGGAACTTGGATATTATAAGTTGGTTTGATTTATTAATATAGAGGATTGAATCAAGGGACGTACCACTTTTCGCACGACCTCGGGTGGGCTCTAGAAGTGCTGTCAGCATTGAAAGTTGTGATGCATTGCAAGGAGAGCACTAGGATCATGGGTACGATCTCGTATGAGGTTGTTTATACATACTCCGATTTCTACAGATGTTGATATCATTTTAGTAAATTTGGTTGATATAGAAGAGGGGTTTGAGGTGTTAAAATAATTGAGTTCATTTAAGGTGCACCCTGTCATCCTCTCGACGTCAGCTTACGCTTTACCATTGGTAAAAGGTTCCGATCCTGCTTCTGACTGGTGTGTTGGACTTGTTGGTGTTGTCAAAATAGGTAGGGAAGACTTGGGTTTGACACTCACCTTTCATCCATTCCCAAAAGATATCAGGCTGTCCTAGTCACAGCTCTTTACAGTTGTTTCCTATATCGTCTCAATGATCGTGAACACAATGGGGTCTAGGTTCTTGTTGGTCCGGAAGACGATAAATCACTAGAGTTAACATCCTGCTCACAACTGAAAGATGGGATGGCTGAGATTCATTATAAACATGTGGTATATTTATTGCGTTGGTTCCCGGTATTTACAGCCAAAATTTTACAGTGAAGAAAATGCCGATCAATATGCTACCCAAATTCCCAGAACTCCCCATATGCCCAAACCTATTTGATGAAGCATTTATCCGCGAGCCATTTTGCCAGTGCAATAGACTTAAGATCCACCAGTCTCCAGAATATATCCGCAAGCCAGAAACAAAAAATTGCGTTTACGATAAAGGTCTCCACCAGACCAAAATAGAACTGCGCAGGAGACTTGTCCTTCCAGAAATCATACATTCGGATAGTAACAGTAGAAATAACAAGCATGTGTGTGATGTACAGAGCGTAGGAAACGTTTGCAAGATATTGAGCAAAGCGGGTGTTGAAAGGTCGTTGTAACATAGGTGTGGGGTTCAAAGTACTCGTAGCCGGAGAGAAATTCAGTGCCACCACTACTAGAATAGCTCCAATGCACAGCCAGTAGCGCTGCGTAAGATTTGCTCCTCCGTATTGAGGAGGCGTTGATAGCAACATCCATTTGTATCCTGGTGAGGTAGATGCCGCTTCGTCAGGAAATGTGAGCATGTGAATACCGAGAAGCCCAACGAGGATTGTGACGGTATGAAGAGCCGCTATCTTGCGTCGCAAAATTGCTTGCGGGATAAACCTTGACAGTGAATGCAGTCCACTGGCCATGGTTGGGTCGTCTCGAATGAACTGGATCTCTGCCAAGATCATCCCGGCAAGGAAAAGAGCAAGGTCCCACTGTGTGACCCAAGTTGTGTAGAGAATCATGCTCGTAATTGTGACCAAGCGCCAGAATTGAGTTGTCTTTGCGATTCCAAGTAGTGTGAGGTAAATTACGAGCGAGCCTCGAAATTCTCGGGGTATCGTCCAAAGTTGGGATCCGTAAGGATCGTTGTAAACATCATTCCCATCAATGCCGGTTGTCGGATTGCTGAGCAAAATTATATGCCACCACCAGTCGGAGAATTGAGCAATGAAAGATGGCTGCATAGCTGGCATGGTGGGTGATTTGATATACCATCCCAAACGAAATACGATCATTGTGAGGAAAGTCGAGGCAACAATTGGAAGGAACAAACGCAGTCCTCGACGGAAAGTAGCAGATGCCAGTGTATCAAGTAATCCCTCAAATTGACGGTTGCGAATCTGCCGGAGAGATTTGTAGCTGAGAACATATCCAGATATAACGAAAAAGATTGTGACCATCCCGCGGCCAGAATACATAACTCGAATGATTGGCATCTGGAAGAAATGGCTAGTATTGGGACCGCTGTTCCAGCCATAGGAAGACGTAGGAATACATTGATGCACGAAATGATGTATCCAAACAATAAATGCTGCAACTCCGCGAAGACCATCGAGGTAGGAAGTAGGATGTAATCGGGGTTTGGGTTGGGTTCCGTCGACTGATCGCAAAAAGCTGGGTACCAACGCCGGAAGAAAACTTCGTCTCGCTGTTGCTCCGCTCCTTTTGTAAATGCCCCCTAATGAATGGAGCACATTTTCTGACATTATGCGAGCATTTTGAGTGAAGTTTTCGTAGTTTTTATCTTCGAGGGGAGCCGACGAGGAGGGGCCAGCGATGCTCTCATCTTGGTAATCCTCGAGCAGAGGTGAGATCTGCTTTTCAGGATCGCTCGCAGACATTTTCAGACCACAAAACAATGAACGAAAGAAAAATATTTGAGAAATGTAGTCGCAAACTTGTCCCCTCGTCGCAAACTTTAGAACTCTAGAAGGAGGACAGGGGAAGGTCCGGAGGACCAGATGGTGGCTTGCTGAATGGGTCTTAGCGCTCGCCCTTCCATTCCTCATGCAGCATGAAAGAATTGCCTTTTCTTAGCTCAAACCCAACTTGGGTCTTATCAATGTGGAAGATGCGGCCGAAGTGGCGCTATTTGGTGGGTCGTCTTCCCGTCTTGAATGAGACAAGAATAATCATTCGGAATTATTATTCCAGCTTGTGAAATGCAGACATATGAAACATTGACACGATTATTTGGGACAGAGAGAATTTGTGCAGAGTTGTAAGTGGCATGGTGGGAGATGACGAGACGCGTCGCGTTGGGCTAAAGATTCAGGGTGATTTTGTGGCGTTGTGGCGCTGGAAATACATAGCTTCTTTCGGAATCGCGCCCCCCTTTTCATGCCGACTTCGCGTTGGCCAGGCCTTGTTCGATCTTTTCCGCCACTTTTCTATTTTCGAAATATTTGTTTTTTTGATGAAGTGGCTGTTCGTACTCTGTACCGCTGAGCGTATCATTATGTTGTCATAAGGAGAATTAATTTCCACTCGCACAACCCCTCATCAAGCTGAACGGTACCAGAACATCTTCCTTGACCTAATTTCGCAGAGCATGCCATCTCAGGAATTTAATGAAGTTTCAACATAGTCATTTATTTGTATTATATTTTCAGAATACTTCTTCTCGCGAGCAGCAAGCCTCGCTGATTCGAACAATACTGATATGCGGGATATTTTGCTTCCTAAGCCTAGGATGCAACTCAAACCTTCTATGTACAGACAATCCAGCGCCAAAGGAACAGGACCAATAAATATGCAAAGGTATGTGACAAACGCCGAGAAACCAGACCATCGAGCCATTCGTTCCTGTACAGTAGAAAATTGCACCTTTCGACCATGGACACTATGAAGGCACAACCACATTGAGCGGATAGTGACTGGTAGCATCTGAGTATCTGATGGAATTTGGAATTCCCTCAAGGATCATATGTCGACATTTCAAAGCACGGTACTCCTCCCATTCCCTCGACGCTTTCCCAGAATGACCAGTCCTTCGGTTGATCCATCGCATTGCTTCGAGCGATCTTTTCCTCATATTCTTCCCGGCTCTTCAAAGCGTAATGATGAAGAGCGATCCGGTTTCTCGTAATGGGGTTACGAGCAGCAAGTGGAACGTTTAATCCGTCCTCTCCAACAGTCAACGTATTATCTGTCAAGAATGCCTGATGGACGTGATTGTGTCCATTGTGAAATTCGGTTTTCACGATCGATTTGTACATTTGGTTGTGAGTTGGAGTGCCGTCCCAAATGCAGTCCGTAAATCCTTTCCGTGCAGATATTGGCCTCTTGAGAAGACCATTCGAAGTATGCGTCTGCCATTGAACGGCAAGAGCGCCAATCATTCTGTTCTTTTCAAGACGCTTGAGGAGTGTTGTCAGGTCTTCCTCCCCGGTCATCTCCAGCATCTCGTCCGCGTCGAGAAATGCCATCCAAGTATGTTCATTTCTCCACAAATTCATGCAAGAATTGTAAATATGATCCTGCATATCTGGGACGTGGTCCGTTGTTCGATTGTAGTAGTGGAAAGTGATGTGCTTTCTGGGAATTCCGTAATCGTCATATGTCGAGAGAGGGGGTTCGGAGCCGTCATCCATGATATAGAATCGTCGGATGCCAAGATGGTGATAATGGTGGGTCATGAATTCGGGTAAATCCGCATGCTGCCCTCGAACAGCAAGACAGATTGCGACATATTCTTCATCGGAAGGAGGTGGGTACATGGCAGAATAATTGGTCGATGGTGGTGCGTAGGCCTTTGCTGGTTCTTTCGACCCAAGGACATTTTTCAACGGGTTGTATATACTATAATCGGTCTTCGTAGTGGACAAATTTGCCTCGGCACCAGAAAGTTGAAGCTCGTCGACACCGTACGGGCTAATCGCGAGAAAAATGAAATGAAAAGTGACCAAAATGGTGAAAAACCCAGCTGCGAGTCCCCAATTACGGGGAACCGCATCGAGTTTGTATCTTAACAACATGACGGCGCGAAGAATAGAAGCAAGGAGGTTACGGGCGTGAGAGATACATGGTGGTGCGGAAGGTGATTTCTTTAGCATCCAAGCCCCCTTTCCGCGTGTTCGACCCCTTATCGTGAATGACCACCTGGCCCTTGGGCGGGGTTTAGTTTATTGAAAATACTAGAGTTGGTGATAGGTATTTGTTTTGGGTCAATTATCAGTGGTACGCGGGACGGTATCCAATAAGATGAATGTGGCACTGAGACACCCCACTAGTCCCAGCTGACAATACACCATTTGCGGCCACATCTATCGTAATTTTGAAATTCGAGGGCCATCAATGCAAGTATCGGATAGTGAAGTCAATTTTTTTTGGGTGGATACACGCATCAATTATGAACTGAAAAAGGGGGGCTTCTTATTAGGAAAAACAAACTAGGCTATTTAACTAGCATTATAAGCTGAAACTAATATTTATGTACGGATGCATAACATCCTGTAACCCGTTTGCACAAAGCTCATTTTGGCTAGTAGCCTGTGGTTAAGAAAGTTTCGGATTTCGGTAGGAGTAGATATTTAGAGAGTTTTGGATACTGTATGAATGAGACAGATATTTGAAAAAGGATATCTAGCTCAAGCCCCCCCCCCACCTTCCCCTTTTCAACTCTTGGGATTTGGTCCCCTCTCTGATCGTGGTTACGGTATGTTCGGGTAAAACGAACAAAACGTTTGAAACTTCTCCCGCTTAAAAATAATTGGCCCACCCCTGAGAGAAAGGGACCAATGTTGTTCTGGGCCCAAGTTTACTCCTGAGTAAAATGGTTGGGCCCTAAGAATCAATAAGTGAACCCCTGATCGGACCGACGGGGGGTACCCTGGGAACCCCAAATTTCCCCGCTTCAGCGCATGTAAAATTCACGAATGCCCTGAGGATAACCGTGCAGTTGAGAATTATTTCAAGAGCCCAATTCCCTAAACAAGCACTCCGGCATTTTCATAGCGTCTTCACATCAACCCGTTTCTCCTGAGTTAAAATTCGGGAAAGAAATGTCCGATGGAAGATTTTCACCTGCGTCGCTGCAGCCTTTGTTGATTCATTTCCTGCGGCCAGAACCTGTCCTGAATCTTCTTCGCTGTCTCGGTCACTTTCCCCCGGTCTGCGCGAAGATTGCGCATCTGCTGCAGGGTCCTGCGAAACATTTATAGAAGACCAAATCTCGAAAGATCTCACTCCGTTTCACGATTTGGAACTTGCAGCAACAGGTCCCAACTCTCGATCTCGTTTTGAACAAATCAAAATCTACTTGCTGCCGTCTTTCATTCAACCATACTATACGGGAGAATCCGCGATTCGTCGCAAACCATCTCCTACTGCATACTTGAACGGCATTCGAGGTTACGCTTCCTTCGCCGTCTTTATTCAACATTATTCCAACGAATACTACCGCGGCGAACACACGTTTGGTTACCATTCTCGACCAGAAGATGTGCATCTTATCCAATTACCATTTATTCGATTGTGCTTTTCGGGGGGGTTCATGGTCACCATTTTCTTCCTTCTCTCGGGGTACGTGCTAGCATATAAACCGCTTCAACTCGCTCGAAAAAATGATGCGATCGGCTTGCACAATAACATTGCGTCTTCTATTTTCCGACGAGGGCCCAGGTTATTCTTGCCCCTCATTCCACCCATGTTTATCGCCTCGACATGCATTTATCTGGGTTGGTATGGAAAAAGTCAATTCCCATTGGAACGATGGATTGTCGAGACAACCCACACATCATATTTTGGACAGCTCGGAGAAACGTTAGATAACTTTTGGAGGGTAATTAGTCCACTTGACGGGGACTGGTTCTACCCAGTTGAGGATCCTCCATTTTGGACACTGCCCTTGGAATTTCGCGGATCACTGCTCATTCACGTCCTCGTTCTCGGGTTATCGAAGGTCAAAACGATCATAAGAATGACAATCGTCTCGTTATTCGCGATTTATTCTATGCAAAAGACCCGCTGGGACTTTTTCCTCTTTGCGAGTGGAATGATATTAGCAGAATTACGACTAATTCGTAATGCGCATCCATCACTTCTAGAGAATTGGATACAGGATCCTATCCTCTTCAAACAAGCCAAGCTTGTCAAGCAAACGTTCTGGATCGTGTCCTTTATTGCAAGCCTCTACCTTGGGAGCTGGCCTTCCAAGGCCATCTGGACTTACGGATACCAAACCATCGCCTCGTGGACTCCGGCTCAATACCCTGACGGATTAATGATGGAGCTTTTTTGGGAATCCATCGCAGCAGTCATGTTGCTAACATCTCTGGAAAACTTTGAGCCGTTGCAGAAAATATTTTCATCACGACTCGCTCTGTATTTGGGAGACATATCATTCTCTTTGTACGTTTTGCATTGGCTAGTAACTCTTACCCTTGCACGACACTTGACACCTTGGATTATAGGGACCAGTGGCAGTCACCTCTTTGGGTTTGTGGCAGGCGGGCTTTTGATCACTCCTGTTCTGATATGGCTTTCGGACATTCAGTGGAGGTTGGTTGATGAGAACTCGGTGAAGCTTGCAAGGTGGCTCGCAGTCAAATGTCAGCGGTAAATGATTAGGGATTTATGTTAATTGTTAATTCAGGGCATTGAAAACGTTGTATATAAGCGAAGTGTGGTGTAAATAATGTACTAAGTAATCGTGTTTTGAATATAAATTTAGGCGCTGCTTCTTTGGCTGCAAAACAAAGGCTTAACACGATGTTTATCCCTTAAAGTGCTGTGGGCGACGGCGAGGTTAGAAAAAGTCGCTACGGGTAGAGATAACCATATATAAGAAGAATAGAGGATTTGAGAAAAATAATGTACTGTTTTTCAGTAATTGATGAGTAACATTTCGGCCGCTATGCAACACCAATGAGGAGCATAGTTTGGTTCCTATCTTTTCTCAAAGAACTGTTCTAATCAATTTGAAAGGTGGCCCGATTTTCAAAGACATTACCAGTGGTTTAATGATCTATTCATTTAATACCAAATTAGAATTGAGAGGCTAAAAAAAGACCAAAGGTCTTATGCTTCTCAAAGAGAAGATCAGGAATTCCTAACAGGAAATATGCCTAAAAGACAATTCAAACTCCTAAGAGTAAACCTAAAAGGCATTTCAAACTCCTAAAAGAAGTAAACCTAAAAGATTTTGAAAATTCCCAAAGGGAAGCCTCGGACCTGAAAAAAAAAAAAAGATACCTGTCAACCTTCCAGTCCCTCCACTCCACCCTCACCCTCCTCCCCTCCTCCCTCCTTCTCCTCTTCCTTTTTCTTCCTTTGCTGCCGCTCTCTATCTATCCTCCTCATTGCCTGTAATGGCGCGTATCGTCACTATCTTCTTGCTGTCAGGCCCCCTAGACACGTGTGCGTCTTTGATTGTCCGCACAGGTGGGCCCCAATCAACAGCTTTGAGCCCAAATAGCAAAACCAGATTGTCTGCTGCCTGTACCCTAGTCTTGCCTTCAACTGCCTCTCGCACCCTTTCCAACATGTCATTTTGGCCTGCCTGGTATCGCTCCATGTTGCCAACCTATTGCTTGTTGAAACCGGTGTCACCCAACTCTGCCCTGGCTTGCTGACTGGGCTTGTTAGGTGTGATTTTTTAGCTTGAGGTGTTGCCTGTGGTGTTTTGACTTGTTGAATTGTTTGTGGGAGTGGCAGTAGAAGACCCGGAGGCAGGGCTTTCAGTGGCTTGGCCTGGTGCAGTGTCGCTTGTAGGAGGATTGCTTATTGAAGGTGGAGCTGTAATGGCACCCGTGGAGGGTCCAGTACTTGTTTGAGACCTGTTAGAGTTTTGCTGGAGAGGCGGAGGAAGAGTACACTAACCCTAGTTAGCCCACATGCTCTTTCTAACCCCTTCGTCTCTATCTTTTCCCCATCTCATCATAGAGGGAATTTTGCGGCACCGGAGGGAGGGGGGGGGAGAGGGGGTATTAATCTGATTGAGATTCAGTGGTCTAGTACCTCGAACCTCCGGAGGGTAAAAAGCCTGTGGGTTGTTGTCGTAAAATTCGTGGATATAGGGAATAATGCCTCCCTCATCCGTAGCCTGTACCCACAACCGGAGGCCTTAGTCTAATGCCTCCTTAGCCTTTTTCGTTGATTGGTATGGAGGTAGCTTTCGATACTCAGTCCAGATAGACAAAAGCTTGTGATGTGGTGGAAGCCTATTCCAATCGGCCGGTTTGGCGAATCTGACCATAATTCCTGGGAAGTGCCTGTTGAACGTTTTGAGGTACTCATTTTGGTTGCCGGCAAAGCGGACATATGCGTCAGGCCTGTATGTGCTCAGGGCACCTAAGATAAGGCCAACATTGTTGAGGCCTGGTTGAGGATAATGACCTATCCACTCGACAAGGGGTTGCCCGGGGTTCAGCTTAAACGGTGCCGGTGCACCATAGGCCGATTTGTTGAACTCGTGCTTGACAATTTGAGTTTGGGCCTGTGGTTGAGTGGTTTGTTGTGGGGGTTGCACAGCAGTGTTTGCATATGTGCTCGTGCTTGTTGTGTTCACAGTGGTGGTGCCTGTGCCCGGAGGTGGAACTCGCGTAGGAGGGTTTGTTGGTTGGTTTCCAGGACTGGGAACCGTTGTATTTGTTATGTTGTCTTGCACCTGTCTGACGAGAACATTTCTCATCCCGCCAATCTCGGCCTTGACTTCCTTGCCCCCTATGTAATTGATCAGCTATGTGACCATAGAAAATGAAATTTACTTACAGTATTGCTCAATTAGCCACTCATCTATTGTCCATTGCTTGTAGGGTTCGGTGAGGGAGCTGGTTTTAGGATCTCCCACCATGAAGACTTCAATTGCTTTTATCTTTTGGATTAGGCGTGTAGGCGCGATGATTGTGCCCACAGTGCCTGCGCCTGTTTCGGATGTCTGTGTGCGTGGATGCGTCTTTGCATACCTAAAGATTGCTGCCTGCCTCGATGTGTAGGTCTCTTGACCAAAGGTGTACGTAATCTCGGCCATTGCGTGGTGGTGATGATGTTGATGTTGAAAGAAGATCGATTATCTCGCGAGAAGGAATTTGTTGTTGTTTCGCCGCACGAGACGCGACTGGCGCGCTAAGGGCAGAACCCTAACTCACAGTTAAAGGTGAATAGCGCACAAGCGAGACTGCGTGGTAAGGCTGCTTTTCTGCATCCGCGCTCTCTTCCTCCTTTCCACTACAACATTGAATCATCCATCTCCAACCACATCACTTCACTTCACTCGATATTTAAATGTCGAATAATCCACCAAAGGCAATGACAGGCAACAGAGGCAACCAGGCTTCTTACACATGTATGCATACCAGACTCATTCTACAATGGTAATTTCTGACATGACTCCTCATAACCACAGGCACAAATGCAACCCAACAATGGCTGAACACGTTCCCTGAGAATGGACCAGCTCCCAAGCTAACTCCAACCGATGAGAGAAAGGCAATAGGCTGTGGCAATTGTAGAAACCAGAGCCACTTGGCAAGAATCTGTGTCAGGCCAGGCCCTTCAGGCTACATTGAGTGCTGCGGCATATGCGATGGCAATGGCCATTGCATCGATGAATGTGACAGGCTTGAAGGCGTAGGCAGACCAAAGGTGCTCGCAAATATGATCAACATGATGGTCAAAAACAGGAATGGCTTGCCTCCATTTCAAACGAGATATATCCGCTGGGAGGATTTACCTGGCGCCACCCAATGCATGAACCACCCACTCACTCCACAACAAGCAATACATGAAGAGCAACAAGGTCGATGGAACAATCACGACTATGCATCTTGGATCACAGTACGAGATCCTACAAGCAGAAAAACCATTCTCCGACAGGCTTTTGGCGGAAACATGTTGACACCGGCCCAACAACATATTTTGAGAGGACATGCATCTCTAGCACCTTCACAAGCATTCTTCTCACCACCCTCTTCAAGCTTCACATTTCGACAGGCCCTACCTGGATCTTCACCAGGCGGGGACCTTGCATACCTACAGGAAGAACTTCGCATTGCTCGACAGGAAATTCAAACCCTCCGGGATGAAAACAAGCGATTAAAGTACCAGAAGGACTTGCTGCAACAACAAGCCCTATATGCATTTCAACAGGCCTTCAGAGTAGCCTCGGGAGGTTTACCAGGCACTATGGATCCTGACATGCTTCGCTATGCTGGGATGCCAGCGCTTCGCCCACAAGACTCTCCGCCCGAGAGTGAGGAATTGGAAGGACAGGCAAAGGCATGCAAGCTACACGCCCAAGATACTGCTGGGCTAACTAGCAGGTAATAGTATCATGGAAGCTAAGTTCTGGCTGAGTAAACTTTGTTAGGCTTAAACAATGAGAGAATTGATTTGGACAAGCCAAACGAAGTCGTAAGTACTGTTAAATCTTCACATCTGGCGTTTACTGAAACTTGTGTAGACCGAAGAAACAGGCACTGCCTTCCCCGGCCCAGCACATAGACATCTATCACCGGGAACTACCTTCCCCAGCCCGACACATAGACGCTCATCCCTAGGCACTACCTTTTCAGGTCCATCTCGACAAACTCAGGCACCAAACACTACACTCTCAGGCCCAACCAAAGATCATGAACAGGCAAAAACTTCGTTCAGCGGCCGGAATGACTCGGCGGAACTTCATTCCCTGACCCCACGCGGAATCCTTCACAGGCAGAACCCCTTTTTAATAGGCGTAGCGCGCGTGATGTGTGTGCGGAGATTGAGTTCAGTGCCCCACGGGGTTACCGTCGTTCACAATTACAGGCTCAATCACCGGGGACTGAGTTTGCCGGTCCCTCATCACAATACATACCAAATAGGCCTTCTTCTCCTAACGAAACAGAATTCGCCGGGCCAAGTAACCGGGACGCGATACTGATGCCTCCGCCACCAACTCCTTTGGCATCAAGACAGGCCACACCCTCAACGCGCCAAGAACCTTCCGAATTTCTGTATGGGATAGAGGCAATTCTCGCGCGGGGCTTGCTGGGGGTACAGGTCAAAACAAGCGATAAGCATAAATTCTTTTCTGGCGTGGATCGGCTGTCTCAATCTTCATTCTACCTTTGAGGAGTTATATCTTTTAGGTAGGAAATGTTACCTTTAGGAATTTCTACTTTTTAGGTAGTCCTTTTAGGGATTGTTATTTTTTAGGTAGCCCTTTAGGAAATGATACCTTTTAGGTATTTATTCCCTTTGGGAATTCACCTCTCCTTGAGATGTTAATTCGCGACCTCCTTGAGGCGATAAAGATTGAAGACATGCTGATCCCAACTCTTGTACAATGTATGTGGTCAATGAGAAACCTGTTACAAAAATGCTTTAAACACTATTATCGTGATGTCGTATGTCGTTAAATGAAGGTTTGACGCCAAGAGATGCGGCTGATATGATGTTCCACCTTTTCCTGACGGCTTCTAGCACCCGGCTCCTCGGCTATGCCATGCATGATTAACCTTGTTGATTTCCCGGGTCGAGATTTCGGATTTCTAGTATTGACATAGAAAAAACTACAGTTAGATAAAGCTATAGGGTGTCTGCCGGTGAATAGTAAAAATCCACTATTCAGGTTTTAATAAATATTACGAAGCTACCCCAATGCGCACCCAGAACTCAGGGCCTAGATCCTAAAAACGAGAAGTCAGATTCTATGAAAAGTCTACGTCACGTTTTCGCGGTTCCCTTTCCACGCAGCCGGAATTTCAAGTTTCAAAATTTATAAACTTTTCAAGAAGTTCACAATCTTAACCCAGCGCGCGCATCAACCACGCATCCCATTTAAAATCCTTATGCATAGACGCTAGAATAATATTACCGGTCGGCTTTAAACTAAAGGGCTTTATTTACAGCGGGTCCTTTGTAACAGTAGTTCAAAATATTATCTGTTTTTAATAAGTTAGACGAAAAGAGAAGTAATTATTTAATCGAGAAAACGCGAATGAAAGGCGGTTAAGAATTACAGGGTTACTATAAGCTCTGACTAAGGGGTCATGTGTTATTCGCCCTCTTTTCCTTGAGCTACAGGTTAAAATTCTGTATAACTTCTATATTGTTTTGCGATCGTAAATATTCCCCTGATAGAGTATTATACTTGCTTGGAATTGTATATTCGAAACTCTAGAAGACTTACTAAATTTGTCCTTAGTGAATTTGAAATGATATTATGAAGTGTCTTTATAAATAGTGTTAAAGGGCTTAGGAAACTTAATAGAGGGGCGGAGGATCTATTAATGTATTTGTGTAGAACGTCTTTCGAGAAATGCTTTAGCTTCCTAGTAGAACCGAAATGCTTAGTATATAAATCAAAATACAAATTTCAGCTACAGAAGTCGAGTAAGATCTAAGTTATATTTCTATAAAGATATATATCTTTACTAAAATACTTAAACACTATTCTAGTAAAACCAAATGAGCTCCTATCTATACATAGACACCTTTTACTTAAAGATTTTACTATTAGTAGATTTTCTTCTACCATAGATATACAGCTCGTTTAGGAGCCACTAAGAAACTAGAATTAAAAATCTATTCTACTTTTACTATTAGAAATTATATTTATAATTACTCTGGCCTTTAGATTCCCGAATACTACGAAAACTACTAAACAAGATACGAATTAAATCAGAGTGCTCGAATACTCTTTTTCAATACCTAGTTTTTAAATTCTATAGCCAACTATTATAGTTTTCTTTTTCCCGTGGGTAATAAATACGCCCATAGTATTAGTATTACCCTATAAAAGGATTTCTGACATAGGCCGTTGTTCGCTTAAAAGCCCTAGGTCACTCATGTATTTTAAATTTCATATTTATAGATGACAATGAGCAATCTGTTGAGTTTTTTTTTTGTTATAAAGTAGTTATGTCGGATTAAGATTTCTTCGAGCAGTTAGTTTTGTTTAAGTTTTGAGAACTTAGAATAATTGAATTTCAGACTCCTTTTAATTCCCAACTAGAATGGGTTCATGTACACATGAGTAAATGTAATATCCCAGCCTCTGACCATTTAAAAGAGAAATTTAACACAATAGTCAGCTTCTTCAGTACTGCGAAAACGTCGAAAAGATAGCGGATTCAACTAACTGAATCTCACCTTCAACTTACAGACCTTGGCGAAGAGAATAACGAATTTGAATACCTGATCTCACCTTTAATACTATTTAGAAGAAATCAACAGAGGGGGTCAATGATTAAATTTCGAGGCCGAATATACAGCTTCATTCAATTATTATATTTTACTCAGTGAATACTAGCATATGTTTTTGATTCTTCTGTCTAGAAAAATCTCAACGGTTCTTAGTCCTGATATAAGATCTTTCGAGATGAAGTTGTAGAACTGATTGAAGAAGAAGAAGAATAGGAAGAATAAGGAGATAGTAAGGTCTAAAGAGGAGGGCATTTTAAATACAGGAAGAAACGAGCTTTGAAGTTAGAGCTAGTGAAGATATAAATCGTGCATATAGCGCAATGTAACATTGATATTGAAGCACAGTTCCACCTAAACTTTTTTAGAAAACATTAGATTATACTTCTTGAACATTTATTAATCAAGAAAATCATAATCTAAGGTTTAATGAATATATTATTAAAGCAAAGTCCAAACATCAGCTTTAGAATTACCTTTCGTGACACAATAATGTCTTTTTATTAGACGGGTCATGTTTTAGATTACGAAGTAATACTCGTTTCTAGGCAATTGACTAAGCTGAAGTGTAAGAAGATTATTTATTTTAATATAATATTCACAGAAGAGTTTCACGGATGAGCAGGTTTCCAATTAAAGAGACCTAGTCATGGGATTACAAAATATATTGTTGGCTTGTAGCCGTTAAGTAACAAGTCATAGCTATGTTTGTATTGTCGCATTTGTTGCAAAGCAACGCCGAGACTTAATAATTTTGTCATCTGTATTCTAGGGTAGGTTTATATATTGTAGGACTAAAATATTTATAGATATAGAGATATTTAAAAATCAATAGCCTAACTAATCTTTTCATCTCACAATTTATGAGTCACTCCCCTCGTGTACAGGTGCCAGCCATTTTTGTACTCACGAGGTAGGCATAAAAAATGCTAAACATCACGTGGTTACTTCCCCTCTTTTGGTCACCCCATCTTGGCTCTTCCGGACATACCGGTAATCGCCATCGGTCTTAGCAGAGGCCCGGATGACTACTTCATTCCGAAAGCTCGCCAATTTAACACAAACAACTATCCGTACAGATTGTAACCATGGGATCACTAATTACGCTCGAAGAACATTACATATCAGCGAAGGTCCAAAGTGCCGATCAACAAGACCGATATGCTGCATTTCCCCAACATCTCATTTCAAAACTAGAAAACCTCGGAGAAGAACGGATTCAAGATCTGGATAAGGGAGACATCGCAATCCAAGTACTTTCTCATGGACCTTTCGACGCCTCTCCGGCCTTGGCCGCCGAAGCGAACGATGAGCTGGCTCTCGCAATTTCCAAAAATCCCACGAGGCTCGCGGCATTCGCGATCCTGCCGATGAAGAACCCGAAAGCAGCAGCCGAGGAGTTATCTCGTTGTGTCAAACAACTTGGATTTGTTGGCGCCCTCGTCGATAATCATCTGAATGGAACGTTCTATGACGATGAGAGGTTCTGGCCGGTGTTTGAAACGGCACAGGGGCTTGACGTGCCAATTTATATTCATCCCACCTTCGCATCAGACACTATGATGGAGCATTATAAGGGGAATTATGATGATCGTGTTGCGAGCGCTCTGAGCACCTATGGATGGGCTTGGCATACTGAAACAGGTCTCCATTTTCTTCGACTGTTTGCCAGCGGGCTTTTTGATCGATTCCCAAAGCTCAAGATCATCATTGGACATATGGGAGAGGTGCTTCCATTTCAGCTTGATCGATGCTCGCGCATAACGGCCGGTTGGGGAAAGAAAGATCGTAATTTGATGGAAGTTTGGAAGAATAACATTTGGATTACCACTAGTGGGATGTTCTCATTGCCACCATTGGCATGTCTCCTTCAGACAACGACACCTGATCATGTTTTGTATAGTGTGGATTACCCTTTCTCCACAAATGAGACGGGGAAGGAGTTTGTTGAGGAGACCAGGAAGAGTGGATTACTGAATGAGGAAGATTTCGAGAAGTTCAAGTATCGGAATGCAGAGAGCTTGTTGAAAATCAAAGCAAGGAAAGGATAAAAGGATCCTGACCTTCCTTCAGGATAAAATATAGATTTTTGTTTCAAATATTTCGTAATAATTATGATCTCTTAGCCCTTTACCCGAAACGCAATCTCTTCAATCTCACAATTGGAATTTTTCTTGTCAACCTGTACTTCATTTGAAAAGTGAATCCCGGTGGAGAATTGCCTGGGAGGGGAAGATGGTCTTGACGAACAATCAACCCCTCTAAAAAAAACTCACAACGTCAAGCGAAGTAGCTTTAACAAAGCTCTCCTCTTAAGACGCCGAAAGTACCTTCTCACCTTTGGGTTACAACATTCTAACACTTCGATATATTTTCAGGATGGGATTATAAGACACTCTATGCCTGGGTAATCAAGCTTCACGGGCTGAAGAGATTTTCAAAAGCCTTTTATATCGAGATTCTTGCAACAAAATCACCTCCCGAGACCCCTTCATCTCAACTTCTAAACCCCCTCCTCTCTCGGCACGACCCCGCTTTCTTACCTGAACTCCAATTCACTCAGAACAGAATTCAATTTGAACCTTCTTATTAGATCACGCAATTTGTGCTCCTTAGAAGTCAAATCTCATCTTTCCCCTCTCAACTTCCTCAGTTCAACAACCACCTCTTACCTCTTCTTACCCCACCACCACCACAGCCCATTCTCAACATCAACCCACCAACCTATCAACAACTCACCTCCAAACCAACAAAATCCTTCACGATGCCTCCCGAACAACCCAAAACTCGGCGCCGCGCCAAAGTCAACGACGAGAACGACTACCAAGAAATCAATCCCCCAGAATCCAGAAAGAACAAACGCACCAAGAACGATGACGAGGAAGACGGCTACCAAGAAATCAAACCACCGATATTCAAGAAGAACAAGCGTACCAAGAAGGATGACGAAGACAAAGCCCCCGCAACGAAGAAGATGGCCCAACCGGCTGCTCAGAACCGTCGTCGTGGTGGCAATGTGCCGTCGAAGTTGAATATCGTGGATGGTGTTGATACGTCGAGCTCCATTGGTGGGTTACCTTTTGACCCCAAACCTGGAAAGTGTGGTATATTGAATTTTGGAAAACTGATTAAATACGCAATAGGAAGTCCGATACTGTCAAGAACATCACGCATGTCACCCATGACACCACCGAGAGAAATTCGAAATTCAGGATTCGTGGATCTTACCCGCGAGATCGTCTCAAAAAAAGTGATCAGGCCAGGCAATGATTTCCCCCGTTTCAAGGGAGGAGATGTCTATATCGAGCTAAAGGCAAAAAGTCACTCGTACTGCTACACGCTACATTCAAGCATCTTATCCAGAGCTTCGTCTTGGTTCGAGGAGACTTTGAAGATGGAGATTCCGGAGTACGATAACAGTCTTGCTGAGGCGTCTTATTCCCGCACTCGGGTGGCGCATAGATATGAGATGAGCTTTGATCCGAAGCAAAATCTTTTCTTGTTGTTTAAGACGGTAAGTTCCTCCCTAAGAATATGCTAAAAACATGCAGGAAATAACTGACTGATTATTAGACGCGCACAATGATCAAGCTCTCAGAGCCGGAGCCGGAGCTAGAACCCATTGTCAAAGCTGTCCCGCCGCTCCCGAGTCTGTCATCCTCAAATGGCAATGACGAAGTCGCAGTCCAGCAACAATCTTCAGCCAACGAGCACACTGTATCGCCATCGAAGTCGCCCGAGCGCAAGGTCTCTGAGAAGGCAGTCACGCCAGAGAAGCAAGTTTCGGAGACAGTCGAGGCGGCAAATACGGGTGCCGAGGTGAATGTTGAGTTTGCTATTGAAGAAGACAAAGGAAAGGCCCTAGAAATACAGGGAGATATGAAGGAGAACTCGCCAGTTATCAGGAGCGAAGGTGAATCAAATATCAATAGCAACAAGGGAGAAGGCGAAAATATTCCCGAGATTAAAGAGGAAGACGTTGAAATGTCTGAGCTTGGAAATAATCAAGAATTCGGCACTCAAATCGACCAGGAAACTACCCAGAAAGAAAATAGAGAAGACGCTTCTAAAGTCCAAGAAGAAGACCAAATGGCTTTGGTTGATAACACCCAACAGAATGGCGATACCGAAGTAATCAAGGATGAAAAGAGCGACGATGCTCCTAAGATCCAAGACATTGAAATGTTTAATCCTGGAAATCAACAAGAATACGGCACTCAAATCCCTAAGGCAACAACAACCAAGGAAGAAGATAGCGAAGATGCCCCTATGATCAACGAAGACATTAAAATGGCTGCGGTTGAGATCGAACAACAAAATAGCAACCCCGAAACAAAAAAGGAAGCTGACGAAGACGCTCCCAAAATCAATGAAGAAGACGTCGAAATGTCCGTGCTGGGAAATGAACCGGAGAATAGCGGCACCGAAGGCAAGAAGGAAACTACCAAGCAGGAAGGCAGTGAGGACTCCCCCAACACCAAGCAAGGAGATATTGAAAAGCCCGAGCTTGGAAACGAACAACAGAAGGGCGACGTTGAAATGAATGGCACTACTAAGAAGGAGGATGGCGGAGATGCTCTCGAAATCAAAGAAGAGGTCGAAATGCTCGTTGTCGAAAATGGACAAGGTAACACTGAAAGTGAGAAAGAAGCCGCTAAGAAAGAAGATGGTGAAGATTCTTCGAAGAGCAAGCAAGATATCGAAATGCTCGAGCTTGGAAAAGAACAAGAGAAGTTGGGCGATACCGAAATGAACGAGGAAGCCACAGCTTCAGCCGTCAAATCCGAGGAGCCAACCGCCACCGCCACTTTCAGGGACGAAACCAAGCCAGTAGTCTCCGAGCTCAACAAATCAATATCTTCTTCCTCCACTATCCAACCCGAGGAACCAACCGCTGCTTCAAGCAACGACACCAACTCACCAATTTCCGAGGTCAAGGAATCAGCATCTTCTTGGGTCAATAAAGCCGCCGAGCCTTCATCTAATATTAACGACCAGAACAAGCCTGCCGAAGTCAATAACACAAATATTATTACCCCAAAACCAACAGAGTCTCCCAAACCCAAAATCAAAGCCAACAAACCAGAAATCCCCTTAGCAGAATACGAGCTCGAAATGCTCGAAACCTACAACTCCCTCTTCCTGACTTACTACTCCAAACTTCCAACCATCTCCACAACGGATATCGAAACCGCACTCCGTCAAACAGAACTCCTCCTTAACCTAGCAGAATATTTCGATTCTGTCGGTATCGTCCGCCCTTACCTTTCAAACACCATGTTTCAGTATGGCCGAGAGGTCTACAAGGCTGTTCTTGCTGATCCGCCACGTTGGCTTTTCTTGAGCATCTTTCTGCAATCTGCGCCGATCTTTAAGGAAGCCATCATCCATATCGTGGGAATGCATCCGTTTTGGCCCTCGTCCACCGTTTCAAGATCTGAATTTGAGCCCGAAGTTCTTGCGTTGATTGACAAGAAAGTAGCGGAGTTGCAGAAGATGAAGGCTGAGATCAATGAGAAGTTGTTGACAAACTCCATCGTTCAAGACAACAGGATTACTCATGATGCGTGGCTCATCGTCCAGCAGTGGAGAGATTGGTTTGCGAGCGGCCTGGCAAAATCAAACACGGCCCGGGTTAGACTTGCAACTGATCCAGCACGCAGCGATATCAAGTTGACTGATGGGTTGGTGTATCGGCAAATTGCGAAAGGTGGCGAGACGTACTTGCCTCTTTACGGCGTCTTAACATTGCTAAGAGAAATCAAGTCGAAGACCTGTGCGAAGTGTAGCTCGAGACATCTTAATCAAGTCCCGGAGACGAAGGTCGAGGACCTTGTCTTGCAATCGAAGTGGGTTTCGGAAGATTTGCTGAGGTTGAAGGATTATGCTATGAAGGAGGTGAAATCGCTGGCGGTGAATGAGAGTATGCTGGAGGTAGAGGAGGCCGATGTTGGACATTTCACCTGCACCAGGGTTGAGACCAACGAGTTGCCTTGGGAACGCGGTGTTTAGATGTCCGACTCGAGCAATCATTGGATTTCAATCTCTTGATGGATCTCTCGGCCGAGGGCTTCCTCTTGATGAAAAGACAGTATTCGTTTTTGGCGTTCCGGGATACAATTGGTTCAATTTGGGGCCGACTTCCATTTTGTTGGTTTATCCTCACAACCTGCGCGGCCCCAACACCATTTCCAACGAACTCGTCAACTGGAAACTCCACAATGAGAGCTGAGAGTCAACTTTCCCGGACTTGAATTGAGGACTTTGTCGCAAGAATCTATAACTCGCCGTTTGACACGTTACTCTATGATGATTAGTTGGCGGCTTTCATTTCGGTATTTCTCACCAAAAATTTTTATGCAACAGCAGCAAGGTTCTGAATCCTATCCGAGGATGGCTTCTCGCCCAGAAGGGTTTGAGAAGATTAACTTTTACCTGCGAGGAAGTCAGCATTCTGATTTCATTTCAACATTCATGTACACAGCATTCTTAGGGACAGCATGAGTTCACTCAATGATAAAAATCGTGACATCCTTTCTTTCCTTTGCAAAAACGCCATTCCATATGCAGATATATCCCAGACGCCGTGCTAAATTTCGAAACACGATCAAGGCCATTATTTCTTTAGACTTGGTCCGAAAAGATCTTCCCCTTCTTTTGCCGATTGCTCTCTCTCCAGTTTTCTCTTCTTAACGACTTTTTCGTCCAATCCCTCCTCGCCCTCTCTCTTCGCTCTTTGCAACCCCACTAGATCAATCATATCCGGGTTCCTACATTTCTTCAACTTCTTGCCGAGAGCGCTGATCTCTTTCTTCTCTGCTGGCGCAGGATCTGCACTGGGCTCTACAGTCTTCAGCATCTCGGCGCATTGCTCTAAAGTTTCCAGTATCTTTGCCTGAAGGTCTGGCGAGGAGGGGTGGTCTGAGGGAATTTTCGTAGAAATGTATAACTGTATGAGCTCCCGATCCGCAATCATCAACGATGCTATCATGATCTGGCTCGGGGTGTAGTGGAAGTAAACATCTGTCAAAAGTGCACTTGTTTTTAAATATTCCCTTGCCTTCCCGTGAGCCATCATGACCTTCCTCCCCATCCCTTTGAGGGCTGGCCCATCGATTTCCCCACTCGCCATAGCGTTCATTTCCATCACGGCGCCTTCTAGAGCTCGAAACGGATGCCTAACATCAAATGTAAATCTCAACCCTTGTGTAAGCAGAAATTCGGAAGCCAGAATGTCTTCGGGTTTCGTTTTGCTCATCGCTTCGGCAAATTTCGTGAGGCGGAAGTAGTGGTTCTCGGTTTTGGTAGCAAAGAAGAGGGCAGTTTTCAGGATGTCTGGGGGATAGTAAGTCATGACGGAGTTGGTAATGTAGAAGCGCTTGATATATTGTATCGCCGTTGCCTACCAGTAGTTTGATCAGCATCCCATCTGCCTAGAGGAGTATCTCATCTTTGTATAGAATCTTCGAGGTGGCTTTCACATACCTTTACCTCAGTGGGAACCTTCAAATGATCGCCCAGCTGGAGTGTCTGCCTGCAATAAAATGCTATGAGCTTCAACTCCTCCTCCACCGTCAAACAATCCACCTCTCCTTCCGGAACTGCGCTCGCAGATCTGCTGTCTGTTCCGCTGGCATCGTCTGCGGATCGCGCTTCTCGGGCGCGTCGGACAGCTTCGCGCACGCGTTCAGCAGCAAGTTGGTTCGTGGTTGTTCGAAAGGTGTGAAGGGATTGTGGGGTGAAGGACCAGAGGCGGTATTGGGTTGATGTGCGATATCGGTCGTCCTCGTTCAAAGGGCCTGTGGATGTCATGATGAAGATGCGCGCATTATTTTGGAGCTGTAGCTCTGAGTGGAGGGGTGATGTCGTCGTGATGTCGACTTCGCGCTAGCGAGCTTCACTAGTTCGTGACAAAAGGGAAGGTTGACATTTCATCAGATGCAACCCAATCATCGAAACATCTTCCATTACTAGCAGCATCCCCTTGCCATCATCCGATTTCGCGAGTTATCCAGGAACCTCACACTACCGATCATCATCATGTTGAGACACGACGACATCGATATCCTTCTCGAATCAAACAAACGCGCAACAGGCTCACAACTGGAACACTTTCAAACCTAAATCAATGATCAGACGGAGCAATTTTCTCAATTTATATGCTGCATCTAAATAATAGAAAGCAAGACTGCGCCTTTGAATTACAAAACAACAATGTACACCTCATTTTCCACCACCCTACGAATGTTTCGCTAGTTATTCACCTTGTCTAGATATTTCGATACATCAGCTTCACGATTTGCCCAGCACCCACAGCTCTGCATCGGAGGTAACATCGCTCGTCATGTACAGTCTCCCCTGGCTATCCCACTGCAACCCTGCTGGTCTGAAACATCCCGAACTCATGGAAGGCCCGTTTCCAGCACACCTTGTCACGTCAGGGTTATAGAAGATATCAGTGTATCCAGTGTTGCTTGAAGGGGCAGCAACAGGTTTATATGTGCCATCGCTTCCTTTCGTGAAGGGGACGGCCACCAGCTTGAATCCTGTTGTCGGCGATCGATTCCAGGACCCGTGGAAAGTAACATACAAAGTGCTGTATGTTGAATCAAACTTGCTATCGATGGGGGCAGAGTGTGCTTGGAAACTCAGAGCTGGTGGTGTAACCACACCTTTGCAGCTGTCATCTTTGAATGTGGAATTTGGAGAAACCACGAATTGATCTCCGACCTGGAACTTGGCATCTGTGAAGTCGCTAGGCTTCCACACAGTGAAGCAAGTTGGATATCCGTACCAGTTTCTGTTATCCTTGGTGATATCCCCGATATAGTTGAGCTTTTCCGCAGGGTTGTCTTGATGAATATCCTTTCCGGTTCCTCCTATAGGTGTACGTTGGAATTGATCACCACTGTTCTCAACTCCCCATAGCCTATAACCAGTCAGTCTTCATGTCATGGAGAACGGTGCAGGATACAAACATATTGTTACCATCAAAAGCCATACCAACCTCATTTCGCATTCCATATCCAGCATTCCATCCACCAGAGACATAATTGTATCCTCCACTTGGAATGGCACTCAGATCAAAGACCTTGATTATAGCACGAGCAGTCTTTACATTTCCGGAGGCATAATCCCAATTGTCATTTGAACCATGGGACACAAGCAGCAAGTTTGGCTTGTGTGGTGCTATGAGCAATGTACGTGTTGTATGACCACCGTTGTACATCCCAGTTATTATTGTTGTTCGGGTTCCCACAGATGTCGAGGAAGCGGTGTATGGCCAGGAATACACGTTCGTCATTGAACTGGCGTACAAAGTCTTTCCGTCGGCGCTAAATTGAATACCGTGGTTCAGACTGTTCAGCGAGACCAAGGTCTTGCTACCTGTAATGCAACCATCGGCGCCGACTGTGTGAACTGTGATCCCCTTTCCGGATTGAACCACCAACATATTCCCCACCGAATCGAACTCGATACTCCGAGGGCTGGTCAAACCACCGAGGACCTTGGTAGCTTTCCATCCAGGAGCCAGGACAGATGAAAATTTTGGAGCACCAGCACCAGAACATGACGCTGGGATCGGGGCCTTTCCAGCGATGGCAGTGCTGGTTGGCTTAACACTTGTCACAATTGTGGTTGGGGCCTTCCCGGTGGTTGTTGGGTTCGCTGTGGTGCTCGTTGCGCTGCTGGAAGCGCTGGCCGTTGGTACTGGCAAGATATTGCTAACAACCCAAGCATTGAAGTTCGGGCTTCGTGCGGCGTTCAAGTCATGTTGCCATTTGCCAAAGGTCTTGTGAACGTCGAAAACGGTGTTGTTATTCGAAGGGTCTTGGACAGCAGTGTCTCCTTGGGCCCAAGCTAATGGTACTGTGCCGGTACCGTTCAATACCGCTTCTGAGCCATCATTGGCTTGATAAGAGGTGCAACCTCTGCATCTCGCTGTCATGGTCCAATGCGTCGCATTTGTTGTTGTGCCCTTGAGGAGCGTATATTCCGCCCCATCATATGCTGGCGGGAGTGTCATACCACTGTTGCATGTTAGAAGGCCCATGGGGATTGGAGATTTGTCTTACAATGCAAAGCGCGAGGATACCACGGCGGTTTTGCCATTTGCCCACCCCATTGTAAGAGGGTTGAACACCATTGTCCCTCCCCAAGCAATTCCCACCCACTTCGACGCTACTGGCGCTGTGATTGAAATGATGGCATCGTAGGGGTCCGACACATTCATGGGAAGCGCAATCCTAAACGTAATTCCATTTTCGGGGGCTGTGTAGCCCGAGTAGCAGATTTTTGTTACCGAGTCGCAAGAAGTTGTCGAGACTGCTTGAGAGTATACTGCTTGCGTTTAGCATCCCTATCTTCATATGAAAGGTTTTTACTGACCATTGCTGGCGAGTGCCAAAGCACCAGCCATGAATTGAACAGAACGCATCATGGGCCAAAATACGAGTACACAGGGAAAAGCCGGGTCCTACTGCTCAACGCAGACGGCGATTCTTATCTTTTTGTGTGTGGAAAAAGTCGCCGCATGCCGGCGTTCTGCGGAAGCAAGTAGCTCCTAACAGGCCATTATCTTAACTTTTTTTAATTTCTATATCTGCCGATATCTAAAGCTTCATATCAGAAAATCTTGGAAGCCTTGAGCAATTGTGGCGACCAGCCAATCATCATGAAGTAATTGCAATATTTGGCCGGGAAAGGTCTCGGCAGTATTCCTTGTTCCTAGGCAGAACTTTTGAACGGGACTCGGGCACGAGATCGTCGATACCTTCCTCCAGATGAAATCCCATTCTGGCTGCACGGTCCGAGGGAATGTCAATATTTCGGCCCAATGAGTGCCCCAGACTCGTTTCAGAAACGCGCGTGTGGAGGAACAAATAAGGTTGGCAACCGAGGCGTATCGTGTGGGGAAATTGCCGGATGTGGAGTCACACAGTCTTTGCATTACCTTATTGGGGGATGAAGAGTCTTTAACGACTACAGTGGCGGTTGTTTTGGCTGGTTCTTCGGATGTTGTGGATAAGTTGTCCCCCGAAGCGAGCGAACTGGGTAACACCGGCCCAAGTGTTGTTGCACGAGGGCTTAGTGAAGATCTTCATATTTTATTAAAGAGATGTGCCGTTCATAGTTACCTCGATTTATGATCTGATGAAGAGTTCATTACAAAAATTATGGACTGATCTAGAAAAGAATTGGGATATTCGAAGTTTACCCCATTCTCCCCTTGCCCGGATGTTTTCCTCGATGGTTTCTTCTTGAAAGTTTTCATGAATTGACATGTGCTTACATAGTCTACCGCAAGTGGAAAATGGCAGGCGAGTTTATATTGTTCATCCCAAGTCCGGGTCATTCCAGCTCCTTCTCGGTCCGAGGTACTTTATCTGCCCCTGGTCCAGCACCTTGGGTCATCTCCAGAATACGTGGCCTGCTCTTCGGGACAGCCACAGCATCGGGGCTTTTCAATGAGGCGTTTTAAAACCGCTCACTCTTGAGACGAGTTTCAACCTCACTTGAAGCTTTTTACCATTTTTTCAAGGCGAGATTTTGCTGGAAGACGCGGTGCGTGCCAAGACTTTCGCGTGAACACTGTACATTTGAGCATACCCGATGACGGCACATTCTGGGGTTTTCAGCTCAAAATCGCAGATATTGCCTTCTAACCTGTCGAAACTGCGGAATATTCTTCTCCTCGATATATTTTGTTATAACCATGGATTACTTACTGCGTAAATTGAGCAAATTCAGAGATGTCCAGTATTGCATTCGTGAGTATTTCTGAGCATGATAGTGAACATATGAGAGTTCTGATATATGCGCGTTCGTGCCGAGGTTTACTATTAGAGTGCGACTTCAGTTCCAGCTTCTTTATTGCTTAATTCATGGGGTTTTCTTCCGTTAATTTTGATATGTGGCGCATTAATTCGATTTGAAAACTTAATCGAGCATGCATTCTGCCAATCGAGGTGCGTATCTTCGTATTTAGCCTCTTTGAAATTTTCGTTTGCCCCAACGAGCCTAGGCGCAAAAGTCCGTGTTTTTAGGGTGCTTAACTAGTAAATCCCAATTTAAAAGTTTAAGTTCTTAAAAGTTAGTGAATAGAAAGTATCTATGCCTTCGTTCTTTCGTAATTACTAAGTGTACGTTTTAGTCATTCCTTATTCTTTTATAACATTTAAGTGATCGCAATAGCTTTACTTTTCCGAAGCCTGAAAATCGCTTAAATATACCCTGAAAACATGGACTTCTGCACCTAGGCTCGTAAGAGGCCTCCCTAATATCTGGATTTCGAAAATCAGGTTAGGTTACTAACCTCATATGAAACGAGAGTAAATTTTAACTCAAGTACCACAAAAGTATCTGCTTAAACATTACAAAACCGAGTTAAATCCACAAATTTCTGATGTTACTTTACAGTAACATGGGACTTGTTCTTTCAAGTGTTGTGGGTCATTCTATGGCATGGCCCTAAAGGAGTGGAATGGGATCAAGGGAGACTATATCGGTACAGATATATAAAAGTATGTAGGAATGGCAGATAAGTTATTCCACCGTGAGTTTTCTCTTGAATTTGGGGAACAGAAGCACGACTAATTTACCTGCCATTTGAAATATCTGCTGAGTCAAGGTGAGCAACACCGAATGGCCTGGATAATTATGATCGGGCCTATAGGGGAATTTTTGGACCTCACGATTGCGATTGCTACACTTTCAAACATTACTCGATGCTACAAAAGGAGAACAGAGGTTAGATTAGTGCGATCGATCGGTGCTAAAGTGTTAAGCCCGATTCAGTATCCCACCTTCGGCGTTAAACCCGCAGCACTTTAAATCCGACCTCCCCCCTCACCAAACCTCAACAATACACAGGTACAAAAGACGCCACAATTAATTCTACGTAATATTTTTTCACCTTCTATCAAAATCTCGGTTGAAATCATACCACAAAAGTAACTACAAAACCTTATCTCTATTCCTCAGGAACCATGACAACCACAGCAACCGATACCTCAGCTGCTGCGCGGCACAAAACAGCACTGGTCTTCATCCGCGCCTTCTCCACATTTTCCGAGACTGACTTCCTATCAATCCGAACTCCAAATTGCATGCAACACTTCGCGCCGCATTCCATTGCCCCTCCTCCCAAATCCAATTCGGACTTCGCTACCCATCTATCAAAACTAAAAGAAGTGATGTCTTCTTTCCCTTTCATAGTCAAGGAAATGATCGATAATCCTTCCACCAATCAAGTCCTGATTTGGAACACTGCATCTCCTGCTTGGCACCCGGAAATTATGGCTAGTGTTGGGGAAGGAGAGGGAGGTGAAGAGGAGGTTGATTGGAAATATACTGGCGAGTATATGTTTTT